>BLKR01015622.1:0-60109 GCA_011170035.1 Teleogryllus occipitalis
ACGAAGGATTTTTTCGCCCTTAAAAATCCACGGCTTCGATCGGGTTTGAACCCGCAAACACGGGTACAACAGTCCAGTACGCTGACCGTTATACCACTGAGTCCTCTAAGTATTGTAAGTGATACTGGGAGTAACGGTAACGGTATACGATCACACACAAACATCTATGCCCTGGGCGGGATTCGAACATGCAACCCCTCAGGCACGAGGCAGCTACGGCTCTTCAGCCTAAGCGACCTCGACTATTCAGGCCGGGGAATTAAGGGGTTTGTAGGAGGGATCTCCCTGCGGGCAGGGGGATTAATTTGATGTCAAAGAGTCTAGGGACAACGACGTGCCCTCCACCTGTCCGTCATCTCTTCTCCCCAACAATAAAAGGTCCCATTCGACCTCAACGAAGGTGAAGGAGGCTGTGGCAGGTGCATCAGAGTGTCAAAGGACAGTGATTCTAGTGTTGCTATGCATCCGTGGACTACAAGTTCCTATGTAGGTACTATCCAGAATGGGTCCTATTTGGAATGGATCTTTGAACTTCAGAGGGGTGAAGGTGAGGGAGGCTGTTGCAGGTGCATCAGAGTGTCAAAGGACAGTGATTATAGCGTTGCTATGCATCCGTGGACTACAAGTTGCTATGTAGGTACTATCCAGAACGGCTTTTTGGGCCTCAGAGGGACGAAAGTAAAGGAGGTTGTAGCAGGTGCATCAGAATGTCAAAGGACAGTGATTCTAGTGTTGCTGTGTATCTGTGGACTATAGGTTGCTATGTAGGTATTCTCCGCAATGGGTCTTTGGACCTCAGCGGGAGATGGTGAGGAAGGCCGCAGCTACATCAAAGGACAGTGATTACTACCAAGGGCGGGAGACGTCGATGAATTTCTAATGGAAATACCGACGTTGAAGTCCAATAATGATTATGATGATTTGTTATTTAGGAGAACGAAAAATGTATTACCCCTTTGCGTGATTCATTCTACCAAGGCTTTAAGTATCGCTACGGGCAGCAATTGTAACAGAGGTAAGTGTCGCCATTATAACAGAAGTTCTGAATTTATTTCTCAGGACTTTCTTCCTCCTCAAAATTTGAAGGATTTTCACTCTAATTACTGCTCCTCTAACCCAGACTCATTCCAACTACCGAATCGCGCGGACAAAACTACCGAAATTTAACACCAAAGAGTACATAGCATCATAAAATAGTGCAATTTAATGGTTACCCGGTCGATTTTAATCTTTTATTTCTTATGGAAATGTACACGAAAAAATTGTTTGGGAGAATATCCATAACAAATAAGTAATAATATACCAAAAAAGAAGTGGTCATGCTCAATTTACTCAAACCCTTTGCTCAAACGACACTAACACGGGGACGCAGGCAATTTTATTATATATTAAGAAGAAAACTGCCGACCTGAATGGCCGAGGTGTCTAAGAGCGAGTACCGACTCAGCGCTTCGGTCCGAAGGGTCGCGGGTCCGAGTCCCGCCTTGGGCATGGCTGTTTGTCCCTTGACTTTGTGTGTTGTCGCAGAGGGCCTCGCGTTCTGCTGACCCTAGATCAGAGGAGCGCGCAAGAGTGTTTGTCTAGTGTATGGTCGAATATGCGTCCCTTCGGGACGTAAAGGGCAACCGGCTGTCGGCTGGATAAAGCCCTAGGGAAAAAAAGAAGAAAACTAAGAAATATCTTTGTGTTTGTTTCTAATTTGGATGTTGAGTAAAATTTCTTTCACTTGGAAATGTTTGATTTTTTTCTGAGGCGTATTAACATAGACTAATCATGTTTCTAAAAAAATCCACAACCATATATAAGTTCAAAAGTGTGCCTGCTTCTATTTAAAGACACAATATCAGATTCCAAGGTTATATCAGATCAAAAACTATTGTTTTCATGGACACAGGGCCCTATAAAACGCTATCGGTTCGCCTTCGTTCATTGCCAATATTGCATACCGCTGCTTGGCTCGGGCGCGCAGTAACAAATATCCTTTATAATGAGTCGCTACAGTCCATGTTTATCTCGGCGAACGTGCGAATGGCGAAAATTTCGACGCGGAGGGACACGGGGTGTCTGCGCGCGCGTGTGGGAAAAAAATGACCTCCGTGCGCGGCGGCGTGGTCGTTTTGTAAGAGACGGCGGACGCGGGACCGAGGAACCGGAGGCCACTCCGGCGCTATTGCTCGCCGTTTCTGCATAGATTGCGCCTCGCGGACACAGTTCCGAATGCCACGCCGCGCTGTCTCATGACAGTGTAGCGTGCTGCAGTTGATTTCTTGGTGATTTGTGAATTGTTTTCAAGGGCTGAAGAAAATCCTCGTCCCTAGTGTTTTTTCATGCGATGGTTATTCCCCAAACTCCACCAGCATATTTTTTAATGTAGTGTATTAGTCCACAGCGTGCCAATCATTCCTGCAAACCTTTGCTGTCGACTTCTATTAATGACTACGCTTGACCCCACCCATAAACACATTCCCGCTCATTCCACTCCCCGCCCCCTCCGCCATATGTTTCTACTTGAGAGGCCTGCTGCTTCCTTGTGTTCACTAATCTCTAAATGTCTCTCTTGTGTTCACTAAATCGACCCCGCCTAAGCCTACATGGCCTCCGCCGGAACCCTCTGCCGTACCCCTTATCAGCGGACCCCATCAGATGACCCCGCCTCCGCCGACCTCGTCTCCGCCGACCCCGCCTCCGCCCACCCCGCCTCCGCCGACCCCGTCTCCGTCGACCCCGCATCCGCAGACCCCGCCTTCGCCGAACCCGCCTTCGCCGACCCCGCCTCCGCCGACCCCGCCTCCGCCGACCCCGCCTCCGCCGACCCCGTCACCGCCGACCCCGCCTCCGCCGACCCGCTCCCTCCGACCCCGCTCCCACCGACCCCGCTCCCACCGACCCCGCTCCCACCGACCCCGCTCCCACCGACCCGCTCCACCGACCCCCGCTCCACCGACCCGCTCCCACCGACCCCGCTCCCACCAAGCCCCCGCTCCCACCTGCCCGCTCCCACCGACCCACTCCCGCCGACGCTCCGCCGACCTCGCTCCCGCCGACCCCGCTCCGCCGACCCGCTCCCACCGACCCCGCTGCCCCACCGACCCCCCTCCACCAGCCTGCTCTCCCACCGACCCCGCTCCCACCGACCCCCGCTCCCACCGACCCCGCTCCACCGACCCGCTCCCCCTCGACCCGCTCCCACCGACCCCGCTCCACCGACCCCGCTCCCACCGACCCCGCTCCCACCGACCCACGCTCCACCGACCCCGCTCCCACCGACCCGCTCCCACCGACCCCGCTCCCACCGACCCCGCTCCCACCGACCCGCTCCCACCGACCCCGCTCCACCAGACCCGCTCCCACCGACCCCGCTCCCACCGACCCCGCTCCCACCGACCCCATCACCGACCCCGCTCCCACCGACCCCGCTCCTGCGACCCCGCTCCCGCCGACCCCGCTCCCGCCGACCCCGCTCCGCCGACCTCGCTCCGCCGACCCCGCTCCCGCCGACTGCTCCGCCGACCTCGCTCCCGCCGACCCGCTCCACAGCCCGACCCAGCTCCACCGACCTCGCTCCCACCGACCTCGCTCCCACCGACCCCGCTCCCACCGACCCCCGCTCCCACCGACCCCGCTCCCACACGACCCCGCTCCCACCGACCCCGCTCCCACCGACCCCGCTCCCACCGACCCCGCTCCACCGACCCCGCTCCCACCGACCTCGCTCCCTGCGGCCCCGCTCCCACCTGAAACCCGCTCCCACCGACCCCGCTCCCACCGACCCGCTCCCACCGACCCCGCTCCCACCGACCCCGCTCCACCGACCCCGCTCCCACCGACCCCGCTCCCACCGACCCCGCTCCCACCGACCCCGCTCCCACCGACCCCACTCTCCGTCAGCCCCGACCTCCCTTCTTCCGATCTCCGTCTTCACTGAACTCCCCTTCTGATTCCGCAAACACACGTCGGCTTTTAAATTCTTGCGTAGACATGTCTTTGTATTCCATCCCTTCCGTCAGATCGTTATCAATCGTATTAATTTAATATTCTTTCTGTCTTGCCTTCGTAGAATTTTGAATCCCTTATCGACATCAATACTCCGTAATACCAACGTCTCCTCTCTGTTACAATTTCGAAATTCCGTCCAGAACTTGCCATATTAGCTTAACTGCGACCGTGCATTCATTCTTCTTAGTTACTTCATGTCCTAATTTCTTTGTTCTCTTGTTGATTCTTTAGTCATTTAAACGACCTAAATGCAATCACTATGTGGTCCACATTGCTTGACTTCGCGTCTCAACTTGCGTAACACATTTTTAAGTGTGATGAAAAGTATTTATGCAAATGGATTTCGAGTGTACCGCAGGCGGAGGTTCCGTGATTTGGTCTGTTGGCTCTCGCAAAAGCTCTCATAAAAATTGGCAAAGCTACCTTGGCTTTCAATGTCGACAATATTCAATGGTATGTCTTCTACCTTTCTGGTTAGAGAGTTTTTAACATTTAGAAGTAGGTTATTTTCTTTTCGTGAAAAATATCGTGAACGTTTAATCATGTGACCCAGAGCTTCCCGCGCTACCACCATAGATTTTGTGCAATTTTGTACGCTGGGTCACACAAGTCTCAATAGAAATTTTGTGACGACATGTTTTCGTAGGTGAAATTGTTTTCGAGATTTTGAAAGATAGTCTTCAGAAAGATAGACCCGAATATTCGACAAATCTTGCGAAGATTAATCAAAAATTCCCTGCTTTGCCACTGGCCAGTCCAATGACTCAATTACATTGTGTGTCTTCCCAGATTCATTTGAAAAGGAGAAAAATGTATATTGCATAAAAAGATGGAACAAAGTATGCCAAAATATGCTGCCTCAATGTAGTATAACGATAAAACGCGTATCAACAATAATAAATAATTAAATACAAACCTCCAATTTTATGAGTTCTTACCATGTAAAGAAACAAGGAACGAAATATCTTGGCTACTACTAGTGTGCTTTATGATTTAGAATAATTCATCTCAACTTGTATTGATAATCGTAGAGAATAATAAAATGAATTATTATACAATAGTAGTCTTTTTTTCAGTCCAGTCAAATAAAACATTAATTACACACAACTATAAATAAGCAAAATTTATAAACAACAACATCGCTCGCTAGAATTCCTGCTTTCGCTTTCATTTGGAAAATTCCAAATGAAAATCAGTTGCAGATTTTTCTATTGTCCCTTATAGTGCCCTTTGTCAGGAAACTTACTGGCGTGATAACAAGGAGAACGATAATTTGAATAACTACATTTCCTACTAAATTCTAGAAGACGTGAATAGATAGTTAAGTACCTTTGAAATTGTACGCAAATCTGATAGAGATTGGGGTTCTTGACCCCGTACAATACCGGATACATGCATTTTTACTCTCTTGGTCATTGGCATTACTTGATATTTACTATTTGATACTAGGTACGGTCATCTTTATTGCAAGTTACAAATGAACAATCAAATGATTATTTAGATGTGAATTTTCTCTCTGTTGTTGCCTCACTGAATTCCTGCTGAATTCAATACACCTTGTGATTCAGAAAATATTAAAATACCGGTGCTGCATCATAGCACAAAATTTTACGTTTTATGTAAAATTACAATGTTTATTTTATGATTACGTATTGTATGTTAAGATTTGTATTAATACAATGGCACTATATTAACGATAAATGTATTCAACAGTATTTAACTTTCGTTTCTCATAACTTCTCTATTTAACTTTTGTCTTACATATGAAATTAAAATATTAAGATCACATTGTTTCAACAATTTATTTTGTTATCTTCTTCTGATGAATTGTCATAAAGATAAGATAGAGATAGGATAAACAAAAATAAAAGTTTTTACTGTTCTTTGACAAAATAAAGCAAATCAAATGTAATAAAATTAAATAAATTTGTTCATTTTAACATCGTGTTTCCAATATGTGACAATATTCTACATACTACTATACAGGCAAAACATTTCAACAAAACATATCAGTCAAAATTCTTATATAGATTGTCTGTAGCAATACATTCTCACTTTATCGATATGCATACGAGAAATTAATATTATATGCGATTTCTGTCTATTTTATTTTTATAAAACTATTCATTGAGGAAATACTTTTACGTCTGCTTAATCACAATTAGTTGTGCAAGAAAGTTTCGTAAATCTGTATACATTACGTGCAAATAGACGAAGCAACAATTAATTGAGGAATTATTGTTGCGAAACGCCTGCGTTAAGAGACGGCAAGCATCCGCATGCACTTCCAAGTTCCTGCAATCTATGGAAAGGGCTCGGTCGACCAGAACCTGCCTTCGTGAGCATCTGCACGGCAGCGCTTGCAAACTTGTTTAAATTCTGCTTTTCCTGAACGCGTCCTTGTCTAGCACATCTGAACGATTGCTATCGCGCATCTCTCGCTTTCTATTGTGAAAGTGTTTTAAATTATGACGTAAATTTTTTCCCCTGTTACTGCCTATAACTGTTGGTGGAAGTAACGTAACTGGGAAGGAAGGAGGGGTAATTATCTCAAATTCATGGGATTTGTAATGTCAAAAATCGAATGTATGGTTTTAGCGAGTGTCGGAATATTATTTATTTGGCATCTTTAAAAGGATATGTAGAATGACGACTTGCTGATAGTCGCACTACAAATTTTCTCGTCGTTCTACCAATTAAATAATAATTTGAACATGAAAGCTTATAATAACGAACATGAACAGTTCTAAAAAAAAACTATCATTCTAGATGTAAAAGCTCAAAATTAAAAATTTCTCGATGGGTAACGAATGTGTATTCCCCCATTTATTTATACTTATGTTTGCTTACACGCATAATGCATACGTAGTATAGAGAAAGTATTGTAGTGGTGCGGCAAAAAAAGGCGATATGTATACAATAAAAGTGGTATTGTGGAGCCCCGATATCGATTAGTCTTGTTCGTATGTGTAGTATATTATTTCCTATTAACACGTCAAGTAAGTATCCACGTTTGGTGGATCCTACATAGGTACCGAAAATTGGTTAAAGGCAAAACTGTCTGCCTGTCTGACTGTCTGTCTTTGGTCAAAGCTATTGTTCATACGACTCTTTCTAAAATTTATATTCCCCCATCGTTCAAGCCGAATACGAGGTCGTAGAAGTTGAATATTTTAATGTTCATGGGTTCTTAATATTTTTTAAAATTTCAAATTAACGTGTAAAAACTTCAAATTAATATTTTAATGTTCGTGGATTCTTAACGTTTTCAAAATTTTCTCAAAAATGGCTCTTATATTTTAATTATTTTTTTCGCGGGCAGTGTAAAGGACATTTAAAAAAATGGCACAGTCTCCTTTTCGTTGAACTCCCCTAATTTTCGAAATATTCAAAAGTTATAGATAATACGAGAAAGTTTGTGCATCACTAATCAAGATCCATTATAAATATTTGTAACAAGAACTCATAACTATTCAGACACAAACATATTGCGTTCTTTGTACTACGTACTGAGTAGTTATGTCGTGTATTGAAATAGGCCTGTGGAGTATCTCGGTACCAAAATGATACAGAGGAGAAATAGTCGAGAAGGACATTCTGGTCACCTCTAGCAGCCCAAGTGGAGGGGTTTCCGGCAAAATATGTTTGAAAAACACGCAAGGGCAACGAGATAAGATGTCTAGACTAAGCATAGAATGTGGAATAACTTTATTCAAATCAAATATTATACCACATCTTGCTTATGCTTGCCCTGCCTGGGGTGGATCCGCCAAATGTAACGTAGAGAAAATGGTGTTCGTTGTAACGAACAACGAGAGTTGTTCAAAATAAATTTTTAAGACGGATAATTAAAGTCCCATGGTACGTGGAAAATTAGAAAAGAACTGAAAACAGAAAACTTGAATATTTATATTAGAAGACTATCAGTAATTTTTTTGAGAACTTACTAAAGGCGGATAGTGTTAAAAACTTCAATCTAGGACGTTGAGCAGAAGACATTAAAATTATGTAAAGATACGACAATAATAACTATGCCCACCATAGATTAACGATTCAATTAGAATGCAAATTGAATATAAAGAATTGTTAACACAAACATAACAATAAACAGTAGACTGTAACAAATTCAAATAAAAAAATCCACTAAATTAAGTCAAACCTAACAAAGTAATGAGGGAGCTTCTGATAAATGAACTCCCCGTTTGTCTATGTCCTGACCCAGTTCTCGTATTACGACATGCAAATCTCTGTAAAATCAGTGGATTGAACAGATAGAAAATAAAGATGTTAAAAAAACGAGATGTCCGGGGAACCTGTAAGGAAGGTAGAAAAACAAGGTATGAGTGGACGGCCTCAGACGGAAAGGTTACAGAGACCTAAGTAATAATTAATTAATTGAAACTAATATATGTAGTAATAATTACACGTACACACCATTTTTACAGACAATTACACAATTTTTTTACAGACCACGAAGTAAGCGGCTTGCCGCGGGAAAATATCCTTCACGTATAAAATTATATTGTTTTAAAGGTTTACCTTATACGTATATTCTTATTAGTTTATGCATGGATTATACTTGGAGCTAGAGTTAAAAAAATTGTGTCTCTGCATTTTCAAACGTTCTAAATGTTAATGTTTTTCGATGTTTTCAGGCTACTACGTTATTGAAGAAAGATATTACTTCTTGAGATTGTCTTTTGTTTTGTTTTTTATCACCTTTTGTTTTTTATCTTATGCAATAACCTCAACAATTAATAATCCAATTTAGCAACCGTATCGATAGTTTAGTAATATGACAGTTGCTTTAGTAATAAACTCTCGAATTTACATCGCAACTCGTTCAAATATATTTACATCGCCTTACCTCGTCCAAAGTATTGAAATGCTACGTAGGAAATCGGCGATTTTTGTCAAAGAACTGTTATTGTCAGGCCCTGGTAAAAGAGAGTGGATAAAACGTTCCTCTAACACCTGTATACAAAAAACACATTTTGTATAGCAAAACGCCTGCACATCCGTCTGGTCATGGAAACGTTTCTCAGGATAAACGAAGAGTTTCCAGAATCTCAACATGGATTAAGAAAATGAGAATCTACGAAAACTGACATTTTTCTTTTCTGAAAGATGTTGCTTTATTAATGGATCAAATGAAGCACCTATTGAAATATTTTTAGATCTTTCGAAAGATTTTGACTCTTAATAATGCTCTCAAAATTACCTTCATATGGAATTCTTGGTATTCACCTAGATTGGATAGCCTCGTGCTTTATATATCGATCGCACAGTGTATAAATACAGTATTGGCACGAAAGAACATTATTTACTCATCTCTCCAAAGCTTGGGCAATTGAGCATGAGATCCCGCAAGGTGTTCGATCGTAGGCCATATCCGATTTTTTTCTACACGTAAACAATATGCACTCGTGAACAGTTGTTTGTTGATGACACGAAAGATTTTTTACAAAAAAATAACTATTAGTACGATTCCAGATATTTCTTCTTGGTTTCTAAATAACAAATTTACAGTAAACAAAGGTAAAACGCTTTCAGAGCAGTTTTGCATTTCTAACAGGCAATCGCATACGCAACTGGAAATTAATAATATGCACTTTGCAAATGATAAGGTAACAAAATTTCTGTGTCTCTCAATTCAGTCAATCCTGAAATGAAATATCCATATAAATGAACTGAACACTTAATTATGTCTATTATGTTACGCATTCAAAATTCTTTCAAATTCTATCAACCTTCATGCAATACGGTGCACGTATTTTGTAAATGGACACCAGCTAAATTGTTATAGAGTAAACCACTGAGCGAAAAGACCCTACCAAATAGTATACGTCGCCGGGAAAAATTACGCCTTTATAAAAATCGATTTCCGTCATAGTTTGAATCCGGAACTAATTTAGTCAGATATGTTACCTTTTATAGGTAATTCAAAAACCTACTTTCCATTTTTCTAAGAATATTGGGTACTTCTTATATGCTTCTAACCGCATTTCTGTTTTACGTTTATCATGAAAAAAATCGTGAAAGGAGATAACATGTGTAATACATCAAATAAGGATATGTGAATGTCGTAAAAAGGAAACTTGTAATACGTAGTGCCTTACGTACACCTTTAATAAAGATAGGAATATATTCATCACGCATTGTGACCATGAATTTTATGTAATTAATATTATCAGAGATTTAAAGCCACGATTATTTTAATAGTTATGGGAGATAAAAATATGAATATTGAGGGAATAAATGTAGAAAGCGTTCTTACTTTAAGAGAGATAATGACCTTCAAGAAATGATTACAAAAATCGTGAACCTCTTTCAGGATTGCTAAATTTTGTTGATGTTTCTTGTAGACAACGACAATTCATGGAAAGAGAATGCTGCTTTACTTTCAATATTTTCTTTCATTTAAGAATACAATATTGAATTATGAATATATCACAGAATTATATATGTATATTAAATGGTAACATATCCAACTATTGAATAGCAAGGAGGAATATATTGTCTCAATATAGCTCTTTAATTTGATGTACACAACGTGTCACCTATTTTAAGTCATTCGTTTATAGTAATACTGGCGGGGCCTATGCAAAAATTCCACACCTTGCAAAACATTGTTTTAAAAGTGAAAATTGCTCCAAAGGTGATCCCAACTTCAAACGGCAAGCCCCTGATCTGTACGTTAAACATTGTAGACCCTTCTTGACGGTCAATAGGCCGTCACATTTCACATGCCCTCCGCATGTTGTGATTGATTGATTAGTGATTTCGGGCGCGTCAACTACCGAGGCCCTTGGTCCCATAAGTGTCGTGCATGTTTTTCATTGGGAGGTGATGGTGATCTTCCTCCACTGGATGGCGAGACCCGGCGCCGACCTACCGTCGTCTAGCGGGCATTTCCTCACCCAGGTATCTCCGGCGGGGCACCGCCCCAGCCGGGACAAGTTCTAAGTCCTCGACCGGTCTGCCGGCATGTGTGGTAGTGTAGTGCATGTTAGTGTAAGTGTGTGTGTAAGGGATGAGGATAGGACCAGGAAGAGGAAGGAATGATCGCGCACGGTCCGTGGCCCGTTTGTTAGGGTACTGCTCCAGCAATCGCCTGGTGTTAATAGGAGAAACCACGGAAAAATACCGAGCAGCCGGTCTCTAGAATTCTCCTCCAGACAGCGACTGAATCCGATCTAGCTCACAAGCTAGTGTCGAAAATCCTGCCGCCGTCGGGACTCGAACCTAGGACCTCCGGGTCAGAGGCACTGCAGTGACATCAGTTGATGCACTGAGCCACCGCTCCTTGTCCCACAGCTGTTCCCTGTTCGTTCCCCGTTCGTTCCTCATATGTTCCGTCGGCGAAATACGCACATATTTCCCCTTCTTAGCAGCCAGGAAATTCCGGGTCGTCAGCTTCCTTCCCACACTGGTACTACGAGAGCGCATTGTCGCCAAGGCTATTGCGAGAAGCGCTGCATGCTATTTCCGCCACACCGCACTGAATGGTATCCTCCCAGACGAGTACAGGCGGGCGTAAACACCTAGGCAGTACGTACTCCTGTGCTCCGCGGGAGAGCATTGGATGTGGAGGAATTGGAACCACAGTTAAAATGAGGCAGACGACGGCATACCGTGAAACAGTCTAAATAGTGTTTATAGGAATTTATGTGTTTCTAAATGTATGTGTTTATAAGTATATATGAGTTTGTGTGTTTGAAAGTGTATGTGTTTTTGTCTAAATATTAAGCAAAAGAAGCAGAAGGGCCTCGAACATTCAAACTGTAAAGTGTAAGTTGCACAGTTTATTTATTTATTTATTTTACGCCAAAAAACAGTTGAAACTGCGTATGACGTGCTATGAGGGAGAAGTGAATTCTGTGCACATTTTCAGAATTCTGTGATCCCTACACAGAGTCATATACTACATAAATTTTGAAAACTAAAAAACTAAAAAAAAGAAGCTCTCAAGTAATAAAATCTATTTTCAAGGATAAATTAGCAATAAATTTTGGGCTCTTATCCACGATGTCCTTCGTCAAGGAATAACACTTCCCGCCGCAACAACATGGAAACGATAATTTGAATGTCGGCAGCAATTCTCGAAAGTTATTGGTTAAAGAGATTAGCCACTGTTACCGAATCGTTCACATTTGTATCGTTATATTTTAAAACAACATTCTCTACAAGGTTTATAGTTGATTTGGTCGTATTTTTTTATTATATTCCACATTTCTTTCGTTTTTTTATTTGAGTTCAAAATATCCTGATCGTTTTTCATGATTTTAGTCTGCCTTACGTCATTTCTTAACAATGATTTGTATTTTTTAAAGTAGATGAGGAAATCTTGAGATACGTCATGACGTTTAGAAATGAAAGAAAGAATTCGCTTGTTTTTACAAGATGTCATAATCCCTTGTGTTATCCAAGAATTGCTTTTCCGTGAAATATTTAATTTTCTTTTTTGAAGAGGAAAGCAAACGTTAAAATGAAATTAAAGAGTTGAAAAAAAGGAATTATATTTGTCGTTTGTATCAACAGTAGTATAAACCGCTTTTCATGATTCCTGCATCAAGTAATCAATGAATAATATTATTTTACTTTTAGTAGTAGTACAGTGTTAATAATGTAAATATTGTTCGGTCTTAACCAGGTCATGTAAATAACTAAAACTAGTTAGGAAGTAAAACAAAGTGGATTTAGTTTAGTTAGTAAATATTTATTTTGAGGGCGAAGCCATAGGTGTTCAGTGTAAATAGCACAAAAGAATAAATATGATTAAGTATTTCCGCCCGTTTCCCATTAGATACCCTACTTGTTTTCTCAAATGTTCACGGCATGCTCCATTGCATATTCTCCCAAATGTTTCTCCCGATCTTTCAGATAGGTTAATCTATAAATTAAACTTTAATTCAAAAGTTTATACTTTATACTTTTTCGCTTACTACGTAATTTACACAGTAAACAGGTGGTATTTTTATGCTGAATGAAATCACCAAACAATCAAACGAGCTGCTTAAAGACTTGAGATTTTTATTAACATAATAAAGGGATCCATCACGATCCCTAAATCTAGGCCCATGAATCTCGAGGGAAACGAAGACATCACGGCGAGTTTGTCCGTAACAGAAGTGAATAGGGAGGTCTCGTTGGTCTTCGAGATCTCCTGGTTTAACACCCTTTGAGTTTTTCTCTGGAGCTACTTAAAATAAGAAGTCTACAGACTCCCTTTTTATAATGTTGCTGCACTTTACACGGTACTGAGGCAAGCATCAATAGTGTTGCGCTATTAAATGCGCAGAAGACAATCGCCTCTCGCGCACTGAAGGGCAGTTCCATGAATGGAGGCCACTTCGAACATAGAACAAAAGTTCTCCAATGTCATTGTTCAGTTCACTAGTGTTAACGTGTCAGGATGGGGAAGTAATCTTCGTTTTTGATAAATACGATGCTTTCATATAAGAAAAAAGTTTCTTGGCAGCATTAGACCTCAATGCGTACTGAAGTGGAGTGATTTTAATTTGTGTGTCAGTATTATTCTATTTGGTATCTTATCTGCTGTTTCGTATCTATCAAAACCACAGCGTAAAGTGATTTACTGAAAATGTACTGTTTCTCATTTTAATGTGCACATAATGATTTTCAAAATTTAGATGCTCCTAAACTAATGCTACGATATGGAACTATACGTTTACTAGGCCGTTTATGTGTCACATAAAATAACTGAAGACAAATAAAATGAACATTTAACTCAGTAACAGGAAAATGTATTAATTCCCTACTCATTTTCATTATTCAATGTGTTAATTTTAACTTATTACACATCTTTTAACAATATGCCCTATTATCATCTGTAGAGGTGAAATTCACGTAAATATTTCTAAAATGTGTGTTATAACAAATTGCATGTAGCACGTAAAGTAATCGACTGTCAACAAAACCGTCATGACGAAATGTTCGCTTTGCTATTATCAATATTTTTGTACATTTTTCCGACTTATCTGAGACACCTTTGTAAAGAAGATTTTTATGTTGGTTTATTTTATTATTATTATTGTTGTTTTCATACAAATCTAGTTTTATTCCGATCTTAATGAAATTTTGCACTCGTAACCTTCCTAACGAGAGAAAACATACTGTCTGTCTGAGATTCTTAAATTTACTTGCACCCCTTAGGGCAGACATGTCAAATTGCGCACGCATGAGCTACATACCAGCCTGGGAACCTGGTAATACTATTGAATAGTGAACTCCTGCCTTGTTTTCATTTTGTATTATGTTTCCTTAAATCGTTCAGATATTTTTTACGTATCAATAATGAGAAATAAATTAACAAATATCTGTATATTGATTATTCGCGCTTTTGGTCGTAGAGCTCTATTAACGCACAAGAATCTTTGTTTGCCAAAGCTCCTAACGTGAGCGGAGGAAGTTATGCAATTATTGCACTCGTACGTAATCACGATTACAAAGTTACGATACATCCGATTCAAAATGTTTAATCTTGATATCGTAGGCTTCCGTGGCCAGAGTCATGACCTGGGCTGTCCGAGTCACGCCGCGTCGAAGGCTGGGAGCCGACGTTTCGACCGACATATCGCGGTCCTCTTCAGGGCTGTACTGCCCTAAAAAGGACCGCGATATGTCGGTCGAAACGTCGGCATCCCAGCCTTCGACGCGGCGTCACCCGAACAGCCCAGATCATGTTTAATCTTACGCCCAATTAAAAATTTCATATATGACTTATGTATTTAATTTTATTCTATTATTTCTTTGCTTTAGAAGTGGAAATAAGAATTAATGTAAATAAATTTGCGGCAATACCTGTCTACTGACTTCTGAAAAAGACTCATTCGCTAAGTATCCAGGGATGTACAGCCATTCCGGAGGAATTTGTACAAACCTTGTTCTTTGAAATTTCGCGCCAATCCTTCTCATCGCATTGCTCGCGTCTTCTATTAAGCTAGTTTCTTTGCCCGTGAACTTGACATGCCTAATATAATATTCTGGTAGCACTGCGCATAAGTGGATGCTTCAAAATTGGCTGCAACGCAATAAATAGAACAAACGTAACGTTGGCAAAACATTACGTACTAAACGGACGACATTAATAATATTAAATAGAAAGTAAATAAATTTTACTCAAATGTTTGGACAAGTTTTGTAAATTTTCTGGCAAATTCTTTTGCATTTTGCTGTTTTTTTGTATATTCCTTCCGGTAATTTCAATTTCTGATTATCCGAATCATATTGATGATAAAAGGCAAAACTACCCTACATTCTCATCTGAAACAATTCGTTACTGTCGAAATCATTTTACTATTCTATCCCCCCTCCCAATTTCGTGTTCTTTTCCACAAAGATCGGCTTATCCATTACCCCTAGCATACCTGACACCCACTACGTTATTGCGATATCAAATTCCATAGTCTATTGTTGTTCCCGAAGTGCTCTGACCTCGTCTGTCTCCATAATCGCTTTTGTCGTGGCAACTACCGTCTTCGACGGCATCGTGCTATTCGTTTTCACTTCTTTGAAAGCATTGGCACCGCAGAGTGGCGCAGATAAAGGCGGTGTCACCTTGGGTCTGTATTAATCACATTACACCCCGCATTCAATACTGACCATTCACCACTGACACCACTGTCACCACCACTCCTACTTCAATCGACTATAAAAATCTGTAGTATAAATAATGTATTTGGTTAATGGAAAATGAAAATATGTTGGCCATAACGTTATAACGTTTGTAACTTAAAATAAAAGTATTGTTTTTTAAACAAGAAATGTCTAAGGTATTTCTAATGGGATGAAACAAATCAAGGAAATTTTGCTTGCTTCTTGATTTTTTCTAGATTTGAAAGCTGCAAACTAACAATATCTCTAGAATGGGTGACAGGTTTATTAATATTAACGCACGATGAAACAAGTGTTGCTACATCAGCATCATATTTTTTTGATACTATAGTCCTAAATGGCTAGTCTCTTCAACCAATATTTTTCGAGAATTGCTGCCGATCTCACTAAGGGTCTTCAGCCACAAAATTCAATAATAGACAGTTCACCCAAAGTTTTAGACACGATGTTCGTTTCCGAAACTTCTTCCAATGAAATTCTCAAAATAATCAGTAAACTAAAAAATAAATATTCATCCGGTTTAGATGAATTCCCGGATTCTTTGTTAAAGACCTGTGCGTATCCATTATACACCCGTTAACTCACATATTTAATTCATCGTTATGCACCGGAACGTTTCCAGATATTTTCAAAACAGCTAAAATTAAGCCGCTCTTCAAAAAAGGCAACAAAAATGAAATTCAAAATTATCGACCCATTTCTCTTCTATCAGTATTTTCAAAAATATTAGAGAGACTTTTTTACGTACGAATGGAAACCTTTCTCAGTAAACACGACGCGCTTGGATTATGTATTAAACTCATTCGGAATATCCTTGGTGGAAAACATGGTGGAAAGAGATGGGTGGCCTCTTGCCAATGAGCTTCAGGCACCAGTATGCGTCATAATATTAACGTGAATTTTGAATACAAAAATTATCATAGTTACAAGTCATTGAAACAGAAACAGCTAAGCGATTTTTTAAATATTACATCTTTTATTGCAATTACCCTTCATCGTGTTATATTTGGTCGGTCACCGTTCACAATTGTCCATTTACACCACTTAAAAAATGATTCTCAACACTTCTTGCATTCCATGAAACATGGCAGCCGACGTCTGGTCTCGCTTTTCAAATGAAGTGGTCACATGGTTCGTGACGGAAACTGGTGCTGTGCAAAACGAGCAAAAATCGGTGCACTGGAGGAGCCCACCCATCTCTTTTCAACATGAAAATATCGGGAGGGAAACGATATTGTCTACGTGCGAGCGGAAATGGCACAATCGGATGTTGCTGGCACATAATTTGGAGCCATTTTTAAGAAAAAATCTTTTAATTCGTTTACGCTCTAGTGTAAATGCGAAATTTAAAGCTCTTTTTCACAGGAATCTTTCGTTTCCGAAAAAGTTTTCATTTAAAGTCATTTGAAGAACTTCCATTCACAAATGCAATAATATATACAAATTGCATGAAATTCCATTATAAGGCGTGAGAGGTATTTCAAAAAAATTATATTTAAGTAAATTTTGAAAAACAAAAGAATACAGAATAATTAATTCAATGTCATAAAGAATGCAATAAGTACTATCCGTATAAAAATTTGAAGAAAATATTTGGTGAGAATTTAGCGTTTCAGCGTTTTTGAAAATGCAGAGTTTTGAGCTCGTTTCTACATAAAATTATTGAAGTTTCAAGAAATATTATCTAACATTATTTAAAGCACTCGTACTCGTTAATTCAATAATGTGAACAAGTTGCTAATAATGCAAATATTAAAGACGTGAGAGGCTAGTAAAATATTCACATTTTGTATTTTTTTGCAAAAACAAAAGGGTACACGAAATTGGTTGTATGTCATATCAGAGAGTACATTTAGCAGTATACCCACCAAAAGTTTAAAGAAAAAATGTGGAACTGCTTTCGAGAAAATCTTGTCATATTTTAAAAAAATGCACATATTGCACACAATATTGCGCGAAAATTACCAAACGTTTCAAAGAATTCTGCTGCAACAAATGGAATGGGTTTGTTTTCTTTATGTAGTCAAGTTACTTTAATAATTGATGGGTACCGTTGTTTTAAGTTTTGTAATATTTGGAATACATGGAATTTTAATCAATATAACGAATTTTAATGTCACATATTTTCTATTTTTCTTACATATTTTAGAACAAATAAATACATATATATGTACATATTTGCTTTCTTAATTACAATAAATTCCGTTTCCTAGTTATGACAAAAGGAAATGACTCTTTTTTATAGGTCATTATTTTGCATTGTTTGCCGATTTCGACTAATAAGTCATTTTTTACCTTTTCCCGTCATGTTTAATGCATTTTTTGTTGATTTCTTTGATCTTAATGTCATTTTTAATAGTACTTGCTTCAAATAATATTTACGAGATGTAACATATGTTCTTCATAGAATTACTCAGTCGCCTATTCGATTTGTTCGCTCAGACATTATTTTGACACATGTATGTAATTCTTGTGACGTATATCAGCGCCATTGCCGGTTCGGCCGATATCGGGATAACTAAAGACAGAGAATTCCTGGTAAAGAAAAGTCCAAACGAAAAGTTTGCAAGCTGACTGCACTCGGTCGAATAGAAGATACCTCGATTACATCAGTAACGTATCCAACAGCTTCAGTTGTTCATTCGAACTAGTTTTTGATGAGATTTTTTACGTCTTTTTCTTTGATTATAGAGCATTTTTAAAGCATTTTAAGAGCATTTTATTTATCATTTTTGGCGATTTTATGTCATCAAAATCCGCCCCCGTTAGTCATCTGTGCTGGTAAAGGTTTCTGGCACTGTCCATGTTCTTGCACGCTTCGAGATGTGAATGGTAACATGGCGCTACGACGGATGTTCTGAAATTTGACACCACGTGACGTACCATACTGAGCTTCTCAAAGAAGGCAGGAAACGAACAGAATGGAAATAGTTTTGCAGTGAGCTCGAATAACGCGCTGAAGAACCACCCTCATCACAGGCAAACGCACTTATCGTCTCTAGACGCATCTTTCAGTTTCCGGAGGGAAGAAGTAAAAACAACTTAAAGTTCGGTTACTGGCGCAGGCGGTTACTGCGGAAACAGCAAGCGTGACAGGTTCACTACCATGATCTGGTCCAGGGATTCCCAACCCTTTTATTGCATTGACCCCATTTATGTAACTAGTTGGACACTATATTGATAAGACGTAATTTACACGATATATAGTGATGGAATGGAATGAAAGATGTCATCTTCAACTTAAATGTGTTATTGATAGGCGATTTTCTGGCCTTGCGCCACTCATTGTCACACAGCCGTCGATAGCCTGTCATCATTAATACGCGGGGTGATAAAGAAGAGGACGTCTTTCATTCCACTTATTATGCACTATACTGAGTTATTATACACTGCACGTACAGGAAACATACGTTCGTGTTATCGACGTAAATTTACACAAAACAGTTAAGTGAAGCGGAATAGAAAAACTCGTGAAGATTTCGATGTGTTCAATATATCAAGTTTGATATATTGAGGAATTCGAATAATGACGATTCGAGTTATCGATATTTCGTACTATCTTCCATGTTCCTGATGTTTGCACCATGTCTAGTTCCCGTTGTTCACCTGTTTTCTCCTCCGCCGCCCGGCCCCTCCTTCGCGCGTCGGCCGCCGCCGTGCCCGTCGTCCTTGTCGCTTGCGTCATCTGTGCAGACTCCACTGTCTCCAACCTCTCCCACTCCCTCTTCCACGCCGCCCACCATTGCGCTCTCCTCCTTTGACACTTTCCAATCTCAGCTGGGTGGCGTACCGGGAGAGGTGGCTCAGGGCACCGACTGATGTCGCTGCAGTGCCTCTGACCGGGAGGACCTAGGTTCGAGTTCCGAAGATGGCAGAATTTTCG
This sequence comes from Teleogryllus occipitalis, assembly GCA_011170035.1. Classification (NCBI taxonomy): domain Eukaryota; kingdom Metazoa; phylum Arthropoda; class Insecta; order Orthoptera; family Gryllidae; genus Teleogryllus; species Teleogryllus occipitalis. The sequence goes on from BLKR01015622.1 coordinate 19,517, forward strand.
ACAATATTTTCTCAGCTAGGTCGAATTCAGTCGTCTTGAGAATTCTAGCGGCCGGCTGCTCTGGTCGGTAGTTTTCCGTGGTTTCTCCAATCAACGCCAGGCGAATGGCGGAGCGGTAATCTAAGAAACGGGCCACGGATTGCGCGCGATCTTTCCTTACTCTACCTAGTGCTATCCTCATCCTTTACCTACACTAACATGCACTACACTACCACACATGCCGCGAGACCGGTCGGGAGCTTAGAGATTGTCCCGGCTGGGGCGGTGCCCCGCTGGTAGGAGATACTTGGTTGAGGAAAACCCACTAGCGGACGTTAGGTCGGCGCTGGATCTCGCTATCCAGCGGGGGGAAACCGCCGCCACCTCCCGAGGAAAGAACATGCACTATACTTACGGGACTAACGATCTTAGCAGTTGCTGCGCTCGGAATCACTAACAACCAGTCATCCGCTGTGAAGCGGTTCTATTGCGGCGGATAGCGCCCCGTCACTACACTGTCATTTTTTAAACGTTTATCAATCTTTCAACTAAAACGTTGGGATGGGATTCTGAACCTTAAGAAAACGTGTGGAGATGGTACTTCTTCCTACGTCACATACAGTTTTTTTACTGTTCTTCGGCTAAATAAATCAAGTAAATCAAAGAGGTCATCTTCGTCAACATATTATGTTGACGAAGATGACCTCTTTTATTTCTTCTCTTAAGAACGTCAACAATACCACATCAGAATTCCCACAATTCAACTACCATGAAGATGAGAATCATTCGTACAACCCATTTAAAAACAATACGAAATTGCATATTCTGTAACTATTGATTGAGAAGTGTATTTTTTTGTGAAAATCTGTTACTTGAGTAACAACGTTCCAAGTCTGTTTTGGCATTGAACATGAAGTAATCGTCCATGAACGTAGTCGTACGTCAAGTCATTGAGTCATTGCCTTTTATCCCTATCGGCTAGGGGTTCAGGATTCGCAGATGGTCATCCCTACAGGGATCCGCGATGCCACAACCTGCTTCACTTCCGGAACTTCACGGAGCTTGGTTAAAAAGTTCGGTTACTGGCGCAGGCGGTTACTGCGGAAACAGCAAGCGTGACAGGTTCACTACCATGATCTGGTCCAGGGATTCCCAACCCTTTTATTGCATTGACCCCTTTTAAAAGAATATTTCGCTTTATCAACCCCCTTAAATATTTTCTACAATAGCGATCATTTCTATCTTCTATATATTGAAGTTGTAGGAGAGGTTGGTAAATAATTAAACTTTAGCAATTTCCATTTTTTCAGGTTTTAATAATCATCATTTATAAACGTTCCAGGTGGGTCGAATAAGATACTCCCCAAATTGAAAAGATCCGTTTAAATTTGCAACCCCTGAGTTTTGTGAGACCATTTGGAGAATATCCATTTTGAGGAAAATCCTATGTACTTTAGGCGCTACTCGTGTAGACAAGACGCACTGTCTGAGAAGACGCCTTGAAGAAAAGAAAGAAAAGAAAGAAGAAAAGAAAAGAAAAGAAAAGAAAAGAAAAGAAAAGAAAAGAAAAGAAAAGAAAAGAAAAGAAAAGAAAAGAAAAGAAAAGAAAAGAAAAGAAAAAAGAAAAGGAAAATAAAAGAGAAAGTTACAAAATATTTTTCGATATCATGGACCCTCAGAATGTGTATTTCCGGGAAATTTCTACATCGATTTTTTAAACATTTTTGAACTTTCTCGACACAACTTGTGTACTACATGAAAGTTATACACCTCATTATTTACGTCATTAACGCAGATGTGATCATTTCGTCTTCCATCCCAATAATCCGTCAATGAACGCGCTAAATCACTATTTCCTGCTGTCAGCCCAATTCGAGTAGTATTAATGAATGTTTGAATCTACCTAAAAAACCTTCCATCGGAGTTAATCATAGTTTTGTTAGTCAACTTTCCACATAAAATCGTCATTGTTATGAATCGTTATCGTTCAAAAATACTCATTGAACTAAACCACCACCTCAAGGGTCGAGTATCGATCTAAAGTCACCCTCATCAAAATCGTCAACATAAAACTTTCAGACTAACCTTAGCCTTACGAAGGAACTCCCGACTTCATATAATCATCAATAGGGCGTTACATGAATCACATGACAAATCGCAAATAAATATTAATATATTCGCTTTCCTTTCAACAGAGATGCCTACTCCTCACGAGTCACCTCTCCACTTAATGACATCATTATCGTCACTGTCGTCATCGATACCGTAAGTATAGCCTTCCGAAGCTAAACCAACACATCACCTTCCGACTTAATACTATACTCATTGTTATCACACATATAGACACGCCGTCTTAATCTCCACCATCATCCCATCTCTTCCACCGTCCACTTCACAACTCCCAAATAAATATCAACATTTACGCTTTCCTTTCAGCAGAGTAGCCCACTACCTCGCAAATCAACTCTCCACTTAATGACATCATTATCATCACTGTCGTCATTAGTACCGTAAGCAAAGCCTTCCGAAGCTCAACCACCACATCATTACCTTCAGACTCAATACTATATTCATTGTTATCACACATATAGACACGCCGTCTTAATCTCCACCACTATCCCATCCCTTCCGCCGCCCGCGTCCTGTCCACGCCGGTCATGGGCCTCGGCGCCCGCAGCCTCCGGCCGCGCCCCCGCCCCGCCCCCGCCCCCGTCCCTCCTGGGCCGTGGGCCCCCGAATTTCGGCGTCTAGAAAGCCGGCTCGCGCGTACGATCCGCGGGCCGGCGCGACGGGACTTGGACTGGCGCCCGGCGCGGGAGAAAGTTATATTGTGATATGTGCGATGTTTGGTCGGCCCGGCGAAGGCGGCGGCGGAGGCGGCGGCGGAGGCGGCGGCGGAGGCGGCGCTGGTGGCGGCGACCGGCGGCGGGGCGGTGGGCATTCCTCGCGTATCTCCGCGGGTTTCTCTCCGCGCGCCGCGGTGGAATGTAGGTCGACATCTCCGCAGGGCTCGGCAGGTGGACGGGACGGGACGAGACGGCACGGCACGGGACGGGACGGGACGGGACGGGCCCCGAACGAGGAGGGACGGCGAGGCGATGGCGAGCGGCCCGGCGCCGAGCGCGGCCGAAGCGGCCCGGCGCAGCGCGACTGCGCAGACGCTGAAGAAGTTGCAGTGCGCATGCGCGTGTGGCGCCTCCGTCGCCTTCGCGAGGCCGCTGCGCGCAAAGCGAGCTACAGTGGGCGAAAGCGAGAGTGCGCGAGGAGGAAGGGAGCAGCGCCGAGGCCGGAAAGGGTTGGATTGATTGATTGATTGATTGATTTTTCGTGTTTCCGGGCGCGTTAACTGCTTCGGTCATTAGTCCCGTTAGTGTAGTACATGCTTTTCTCGGGAGATGGCGGTGATCTTCCCCCGCTGGATGGCGAGATCCGGCGCCGACCTACCGTCGGCAAGTGGGGTTTCCCCCTAACCAGGACTCTCCCACCAGCGGGGCACCGCCCCAGCCGGGACAAGCTCTAAGCTCCCGACCGGTGTCCCGGAATATGTAGTAGTGTAGTGCATGTTATTGTAAGTACGTGTGTAAGGGGAGAGGATAGAACAAGGAGGAGGAAGGACAGATCGCGCGCGGTCCATGGCCCGTTTGGTAGGGTACTGCTCCGGCGAATGCCAGGCGAATGCCTGGTGTTGATCGGAGAAACCACGGAAAACTACCGATCAGAGCAGCCGGCCGCTAGAATCCTCCTCCAGACAACGACTGAATTCGACCTAGCTGAAAAGCTAGTGCCGAAAATCCTGCCACTGTCAGGACTCGAACCTAGGACCTCCCGGTCAGAGGCGCTGTAGTGACCGGAAAGGGTTTGAGGAATCGGATGTAATTTCATTTCGCGTCCCCAGTTAATGTTTCCGTAATATTGTTGAATGTGTTAGCACTAGCTGATGTGGCTCAGGGTATCAACTGATATCACTGGAGAGTCCCTGACCGGGAGGTATTGCGATTTTCGACACTAGCTAGATTAGCTACGTCGAATTCCGACGCTGTCTGGAGGAGAATTTCTGGAGGAGGCGCGGCCGGCTGCTCTGATCGGTAGTTTTCCGTGGTTACTCCGCTCAACACCTAGCGATTGCCAGTGCAGTGCCCTCACAAACAGGCCGCGGACCCCGCATGATCTTTCCTTTCTCGTCCGTGTCCACACACGCGCACACACACTTACATGCGCTACACTACAACACATGTTGGGAGACCAGTCGAGAGCTTAGAGCTTGTCCTGCTGGAGTGGTGTCCCGCTAGTGGGAGAACCTGGATGGGGAAAACCTTGCAAGCCAACGTGTATGTCGGCGTCGGATTTCACCCTCCAGCTGGAAAAGATAATAGCTAGCTCCCGTGATAAAACACGCACTACACTTACGGGACTAAATCAGTTTACCATATGATGACCCAGCTAATGACCATAGCAGTTGACGCACACGGAAACACTAATCATTAATAATCAATTATTTAATTTCTTAGCTTGATATAAAAACATTTTTATTCATTGTGGCAAAACTCAATGTGATGTGAACAACGTGTGGGAATTATTTTGAATGAATTAAGGAAATTCCACAAAATGTTGGAACTGAAGGGCCGCTAGTGCTCTCATGCCCAGGCGTCACTTGCGGGAACTGGTTGACAAGGGTTTATTAATGCACAAACTAAACAGCGGCTTACGTCCCTCGGTGAATAGGGGCTCCCAATCACTATTAAACAAATAGTTTATATTATTTTCATTCATGGAGATGTAAAAATATTTTAGTTTCAAGTCTTTGAAGCCGACCAGAATGCCAGAGGTGGCTAATAGGTGCACCGACTCAGCGCTTCGGTCCGAAGAGACACTGGTTCGATACACGCCTTACCCGATACATGCTTGTTTATCCCTAGTCTCTCATGTATGTGTTGTCGCGGAGGGCCTCGCGTTCTGCAGAGCCCAGATAAGAGCCCGTAAGTGTGAATGGTCGAATATGTGTCCCATCGGGAGGTACAGGACAAATGTCCGTCGGCTGAATAAAACCTTCAAAAAAAGATTTTGAATTGCAAATGTTAAAATTTATTTATAAATTTGATTACATTTGGTTCAATAATATTAATTTGGCACAGTTTGTTCATGATTACAGCCTCTCAAAATTTCTATTTCGCCCTGGGTATAAGTGCAAAGTGAGTCTGGGAGGATGGGTGGTGGGAGTCGCGGTTTGGACTCTTCCACTGCTAAAATGTAAAGCAAAGTTGAAGAATAAATCCAATATGATAATTGCAAATTATTTGCGAAGATTTACGGTCCATATTTTATTGATTTCGTTTCTAGACATCCTCTAGTAGGTTCTTTATATGAATATCTGAAACTGACACTGAATTACGTGTATATCACTGAAATCAAGTAACGTTTCCAGTTATCTGTGAGTTTCACTACCCAAAATGTACTTGATAAGTCAATTACTCGTGCTTTAGAAATTCTAACATGCCCCTTCCCGGCACGAAGATTTATCAACATTTCTCAACAGATTTATCAACAGGGTCCCCTAACACCGAAAAAGAGTTGTTTTTCAAAACGTCCGTCCGTCTGTTCGTCTGTCTGTGAACAACACTGGCGCCTAAACTAATCATAGATTTTTTCCAAAATGGATATTCTCTTGTTGATCTGGCACCACTCGAAGTTCTGCGATCTTGAATAACTTACTTCAGTTATCGGGATACTTGATGAAGCTCCTGGGGCATTTTCAAAAGTTCCTCAACAATGGCTCTAAGTTTTTTTTTTAATTTCTTGAAAGCTTATTTATAACGGTGAAAGCACACTTATAAAGGTAGCTTAAGTCCGATTTTCATTGTTAACTCTTAAATTTTCAAAAATTACAAAAGTTTGAATTTTTTTCGGAGTCTTACTTCAATTACAAAGTTGAAGATAGAGATTTTTCCTTCAAGTGCAGTTTGTTTTCCATGAGTTCTTTCCTTAATGTCATGTATATTTTCTTGAAAATTTTAGAATTTCTCGCACGATATTGTGTAAAATATGTGCAGTATTAAACAATAACAAATAAATGATATCTAAATAACAGCTTCAAATTTCCCTTGAAACTTTTGGTAGGGATAGTGGTCAGTGTACTGTATAACATGAAATAAATGCCATTTTCCTCTATATTTTGTTTTTTTTCAAAAATTACAAAAAGGTAACTTTTTTACTTAGTTTACTTTATTGCATTTATGAGTATATGTGCTTCAAACGATGGTTTATACAGTTTCCCGAAAACTCAAAACTATTTGGGAAAATGAGCTTAAATTTCCGCATTTTCAGAAACCCTCAAACGCCGTTTTCTGAAACACGGCTACAAAGTTTTTCTTCAAATACTAGCTATACATAAAGGCCATATTGCTATTTCCTTTTATTTTTCAAAAATTACATAAATATATTTTCTTTGAACTATGTCTCTGGTTGTTAATATTCACGTTTTCAGCAATTTGTATTTATTGTTGCATTTGTGAGAGAAAGTGCATCACATGACTTTCAATGAAGTTTTGCGAAAACTTGTAAGTATTCTGTGAAAAGATCTTCAAATGTTGCATTGAAAATAACGTTTAAATGGCATTTTCTTAAAAACGGCTTCAAATTTTTGAAAGAAAATGTCCATATAGGATGAGATTTTTCTCTTCTGTAATTTTTTAAAGTAATATTTTGGTTATGCAAATAAGGAACTAAAAAATAAAGAAAATTTCAAATAAATGTACTTTGGGCTGTGATAGATGGCAGCGGATGGGGCAAGCGGCAAGAGGGTGAGGCAAGACCGAAAAGCTAGGCCAGACCAACGAAGTTAAAAAACTAACTAGCACTATAACTATGCCTATGCCATCCTCCGGCACCACTATTTTGATTGAGCAAGCAAGTAATTAGAACCAAGAGTTGGTTGATGATTGGATGTCCATTAAGGAAGAGCAAATCTAACGCCTGAATGTTCTGATGAGAGTTGTTCAATAATAGGTGTGGCATATTCAGCACTTTAACATAAATCAGTTAGATCATTAATGTAGAAAATTTCTGCAGAACATTTAATGTTATTGTTGGATTTTAGATGGAACTGGGTACTTCCATTCTTCATCCTTGCTCATTTGCAATAAAGTGCGTACAGTGAGCCATGTGGCTGGTTTAGTACCATAAGTAACAGTCGTTTCCTGGCTATTCTTTAATAGTCACGAAATCTCTCAGGAGAATTTGGCCATAAAATATATTGAAGTTTCCAATGTATTTGATCTAAACACATCTAAACATTTTTGTGAATCCGCGATAAGTGCAGTAGAATACATTCTAAACATTTTTAGTATATCAAATTGATCGTATTGAACAATACACTTACATTTGATTATGTTACATTGTTCTGAAAGCGCAAAAGGTCTAGTTGTGTTAAAACAGCACGCACTTTCTCGCCCGTATTTTTACGCAAAGACGCAAAAAGTACTCAAATTTTCACAAAATTGTACATTACTTTATTTCAAAATCAGTCTTTAGGGAAAACATTCATTAAGGGAAAAATCTGTACCTTTAATATTTTAGTTGTAGGAAGACTACGAAAAAAATTTAAGCTTTTGCAATTTTCGAAAAGTTAGGGTTTTCAACGTACGTGAGATGTGCACCATTCTCTTAAATATCCTTCACACTATTCAACAACATACTTTAATCTGAAACGATGGTGTCATTTTTTTTAAATTTTGGAAAATGTCCCAGGGACTTCATGTCAAGTACCCACCACAATAAAAAATAACCGTTTCAAAATCAAGGAGCTGCGACATCAACCAGATCAATTGTGAAATTTCAATTTTGGAGAAAATTGGTAGAACAGTTTACCTCCTAGCGTTGTTCACAGACGGACGGACAGACGGACGGACAGATGGACGGACAGACGGACGGACAGACGGGTGGACAGACGGGCGGACAGATGGGCGGACAGACGGGCGGACAAACAGACAGACGGACAGACAAACGGACAGACAGACGGACGGACAGACTTTTTGACGTCATTCGATTTTTCGGAATCAATGACCTTCCAAACATGGATTCTGGCTACACCACGTGTTAGAGGATATTTTCCTTTTAATTTAGCAACTAATTTCTTACTAGGACCCTGTAAAGTAAAAAATGTTTGAGCGCTTGCGTCTGTAGTCGACTTTCTTGAAGGCGTTAAGATATTTTAAGTATTGATTCAGTGGTGAGTTGTAGTTGACATTCACATAATTGAAATGATTGAAGGCGTTGTCATTGTCAACAATAGTATTTATTTTATAAATAGCAGCTTTCGATGGCTTAGCCATCATCATCAGTTTTCTGCTGTCTGGGAGCCACAAACACGACTACAGTCGACATGTAGTCGTGTTTGTGGCTCCCAGACAGCAGAAAACTGATGATGATGGCTAAGCCATCGAAAGCTGCTATTTTTAAAATAAATACTATTGTTGACAATGACAACGCCTTCAATCATTTCAATATTTTAAGTACCCTAATGCGTCATCATCTTTTATAGATCTTAGTCACTGCTTGATAATCAGAAAATAAGTTAATTATTTTGATGTTCGTAATTTGCTACAAAAAAAGATTCTGGAGTTCCTTTGTCTTTACCAGAACAATGGGTATCATAACCAAACTGTTCAGAGAAAAGAACACGTTATGTAAGTGAAAGAGAAAAAGTATTACCGATACAAATAGAAAATGCATGTAGCTTTCAATGGTGAAATGTGCTTCATTATATAACATGAAAATGAACATATGTGCTGATGCACTTCCATTTTACATTAAAAACCTTCGAAAAAAATATCGGGTGCTTACCTGCACCTGTCCTCATTCCTTAGTACAGTGTCGCTAAACATATCAATTTGTATCTGTATTGTGTTGACCATAAACGAAATACATTTTTCTTCTTCTTTTTGTTATTTAAGGTCGCTTTTTAACTGCTTGGTCATTTAGCGACTACAGTGATTTTAAACATCGGGGTAACTGTAAGGGGAACACACACGTAATGACAACATGAACGCCCGACGCACACAAACATCCACGCCCGGGCGGGGTTCGAACGCGCAACTCTTCGAGGTACAAGTTTATTTTCAAAGAAATAGAACAGATACCACGTCGCCATCGTTCAATTCCATGTTATGATAATTTGGAACTAGGTGTTAAAATGACCACTTTTTCATGAGATTTCAAAATTGTTATTTTATTACATTTTACTACGAATATCGGATGTAGTCATTTTTAAAACATTTCTCAATGACATAAAATTCTTATTACTATGTGTAGGATTTATTTATTTGTGTAAATTTATATTAGAGTTGGTTTAGCAATTTAACTTTCTCCATGGCAATTTAACATTCTCCAATATGCAAAACAATCCTAGAATATTAGCTCTCTAAGACGACCAGATACTTGTATGTCTTAATTCGTTAAGGAAGTGAGATCTTCCCGTCTAGGCGAAATAGCAAGATATCGTGCCAACTATGCCACGTTTCGCTCGTCCCTCTGGTACTGGCGAGTAGACAACATACTTCTATTATGGAACGCATGCGAATAAATCGGGGATTTTCCGAATGATATTTTCCAGGGTGAATCTCCAATTGGGCGGTCTGTGGAGACTTAACCCTCATAGTTTCTGAAGATGCAGGGCTAGGATTTTCAAGATTTTTCATGTTTTTTAGCAGTTGTAGCATAATTTCCTTTTATATACAAATAATGTTATGAAAAATCATATTAAATTAGATAATTCTTGAAAGCATATTTTGCACGTTTCATAACTTTTTGATGACGTGGTATATTTTTGCGTTTTTACGGTGACATTTATCATATTTCAATTTTCTATAGATTTAATGCAATTCCCATACGATTAGATGACTGTTTTATTAACTTCAATACATTGGCTAGACCTTACAGCCTTACAGTATTAGTTATCTTTTATAGGTGCTACAATGATTCACAGTCACAGTATCAAAGATAATCATCGCACCGATTCAGCAAGTTAAAAGAAATTAAACAAGTTGGCATCGGAGCATCTACAATTAGAAGAATATTCCATTCCGCGCTTTTATTCGTGCCGCGCAGTTCTAATGGGTACAAATTACTTCCGAAACACCGCAAATTAGGTGTATTTAGAGCACAATTTAAGTCTGTTAAAAAATATGGTAACATTAAATATCATAGTTTCGTTAATAAGCTGAATGTTAATAATAAACTGAACGTTTATTATTTACCATGCAAATTCTAAACGTGAATTCCGCTGCTTGTGATAATGTATAATATTTTTGTGATCATATTTTATTAAAAGCAATAAAATTTACAAATATACTTCGTTTTTTAAGAAGTTTTAAAATCTTTCATTGCCTTCAAAAATATAATCTCTCTTGAATATCACGGCAATCGAAAGATATTCTGATAATCAGGTCTAAAATCATAATAAATAAAAATTGATGCTGTACACCAAGTGTGCAAACAACACTATCGTGTCACCAATTTATTTGGGCGGGTCATTCTCCTTCGCGGAACTCCCAATTCGTGACAGCCACCGCTTCTACCACCGCCAGAATTCCCCTCTCGTGCTACGTCATCGGTTCTCTCCCCTCTATTCCCCCACCCCCGCGCCCGCGACAGAGCGTCGCCTTGGCTACGCACTCCTCCCACGGTCCGCAAGCGCAGAGTGAACGCCGTTGTCACCCGAGGTGTTGCTAAGAAGTAGAATGCGAAGGGAGTTTTTAATGGTGTACCCACGAGGCCTAATCCTTCTTTCTTACATTATCCAGAAAAAAAAGCTGGTTTTGAAAAATACTTGTTTACATATTTTTGGAAGGATATAGCGATTTTCGTCAAAATTACTCAACGTCCTAATTTTTTTTTAAAAATTGTACATGACATCATTTAAAGATCTAAAATTACCAATTATTTGTATTGAGAAAGAAATCTGTTTTTAGTTTTGGAGGTGTAGTATAGGTTTGAAAAATTATTGAATGTTTTCAATTTTCAAAATTTCAAGATGTTTTAATGGAATTCAGAACGATACCATACTTAGAAATTCACTTTCCTACCTTAGAGAAAAAATTGAAAAAAATAATTTCCAGTTATTTTCAATTTTGAAAATTTCAGGGGAGCTTCATATAAAGTACCTGCCTAAATTAAAATATCTAAGTGATCCCTTGATCGTCACCACTACATTGAACTCTTGACATGTTTATCAAGTTCAAGAAAAAAATTAAAAAAGCAATTATAATTTGACAGAGTTATGCGTGACACATCCATCCACACAGATATCCTGGTTTTGGAGTTCAAAACTTCGAATATCTCTTAGCCTACACACCCATCTTTGGAACAGCACAAACAGACCTTAGTCCAGATGTGAGTAGTGACAGCTCAAAAGAATTTTAAACACGGACATTACGAGCGAAAAATCGAAATCATATTGTTGATGTGATTCCAAATCTCTGCTGCCCCGTATTATCGTATAAGAAGAAAAAGCATATATATGTATATATATATATATATATATATATATATATATATATATATATATATATATAATTTTTATATTTGTTAATGTTTTTAACATATTTTAGACACGAAAAACTTTTCGGGGCGTTTTTGTTGCGGTATAAACCTTTCTATTGACACGTCTTTGGCATTTTCATTTAAAGTTTTTGTGGGTAGCCTCGTGTTTGCGACCGCTGGTGGGAGATACCGGATGGGGAAAACCCCGCAAGACAACGTGTAGGTCGTCGTCGGATCTTCCATCCAGTCAGGGAACATCACTGTCATCTCCCGCGATAAAAACACTACACTTACGAGACTGATGACTTTAGCAGTTGACGCTTCCGGAAACATTAAACAATTAAACGAGCTGGCGAGGCGGACTTATCTAAACTATTGAGATATCGGTGGCATTGCAGCCTTTCAGGATGCCATTTTTAACGGTGTCTTTAGTAATCCGTAGAGAGTGAGGATAGAGACCATAAATACTGGTGCCCTTTTTGCGATTAATAAAATGCCCCTGATATTAAACTAATGCAGTGTTGAGTTCCTCGCCACCCTGTTAGTAAAAATATGGAAAGTATACTTTTCATATTAACATTTGCACACTACTAGCCTTTTGTTCACCAAGCAACATATTCTGGATGAATTAGGTCTCAAACAAACATGATTTTTAGCGGTCAAATGAAAAAAGATACTTAATAGATTTGTAATTGTTCAGTTTAAATGATGCAGTAATGCTTGAAAATCATGAATGAATGAATAAGTTGATGTATCCAATAAATGGACTTGGACTATTCATTAAACATCGGTTCAATTACACTACCTACATTCAAGTTGGGTCAATGGCGCCTACCCTTAGACCGGATTGAGCCAATGGACGTTTGTATGAGCGTTCCGGATCCCACGTATAGAAGTCCAGACGGGGAAAACAGACCCCCCTCCTGGCGATATTCACGTCAATAGCCTCACGGTGGAGGCAAGGAGGAGACGGGAAGGGTGCCCCGAGCTGCCCGGACCTTAGTTCGGGTGACCCTCTAATGGGCTCTCGGCTTCGTCGTGGCAGTGGCCCGACACTGGGCAAAGGGGTGGGGCTTGTTTCCGGCGCATGTGAGTAGCGCATTGTTTGGACTCCTGTACTAGCCTGGATAGCTAGGAGCTCTGAGCTGGCTGGGCGGCCCCACCCAGGCATTGAATGGGGAGGTTGCCGTGAGGGCAAACTACTTTCCGGCGAGATACGGATACCAGGCCGTCGGCAGGGGTGAGGATAAAAGCGGAAAGCTTAAGTGCGAACCGCGGAGATTTATCCCTACGGTAGAATAAGTAGATGTGTGGGGTGGTAGCCCACGGAGGGTCTAGTCTGCCTACATCCATTTCAATATTCGTAACTTTCGTTTTCTAGTCTGCCTACATCCATTTCAATATTCGTAACTTTCGTTCTCGTAACAATGTTTACCTATCCTCAAAAGCGGTCTGACGCCCTGGGGTGCACTGATGAAGACTTGCCCTTCGTCCATGCCAGTTTCAACAGTAGCACGCGCTTCTTTGCACGGGCGCACTCTACCAGTCAAATAGAACACAGTATCTACCTGAGTGCGCACAGAGTGCGCACCAATTCGATGAATGGAAACCGCTGTTGGGCGCCGACATTTGGCAGACGGTGTGGCCAGTCAGCCAAAAACAAATGGTATTCACGATGTTAAATAAATAAAGATTTCTAGCTGGACCCGTGCATTCTGCACTCTGTAAATATTTTTTCTAAAAGAAAATATCTCTATACTAGTGACCTACAGCAGCAACGATGCTGCTGAACAAATCCACACAAAACGGTTTTCCAAAAAGTAGCATGCACACTCTAGAACAACAAATAAACTATTCTCGTATCACACTGCAATAAATTAAATATTTTTTACAAAAACATTCTTTGCGAATACTACAATAATATAGTTCATTGTATATTTCGTTCAACATATCTTTTCATACCTAGAATATTAAAAATGTTGCTGTTCCATAACGCAACAAGTGAATTGCAAATATTTAAGCCATTTAGCAAATATTTAGGCGGCCTCTTTCTTGCAGCCTTCCTGTCGTATAATGTCAGGGGTGCTCTGAGCAGTAATGCGCTGAGTATGAGAATTCAGCCGGTACGTGCATTATAAGAATACGTAGACTAACAATATAATAATTGCATTTTTTCAGTCAGAATCAAAACTTTTATTGTTTTTGAATTTTCCCCAAGTTTTTATCTTACGAAACTCTAGACACCTCTCACGTAGCCGGAGACTGCATAGTTTTCTTTCAATTTCTGCGCCCATTAAAACTTAGTATTATAGACTGGATCGTAACTTTGAGCGGCCAGATTCTGAACTGTACATCATTGCATTATCCGCCCGGTATTGTGTGTGAGTCAATATTTTAATATTGCTAAGTGTTGAAATTAAATATCACGGAAAATCAAATAGTCACTTTCATTTTATTGTGAAATATTATTTTCTCCTCTATTCCTTCTCATTAATATCAATAAATTTAGATTTGCTTAGCTACCCAGAACAGCTAAATGTAAATAAATGTAATACAGTGCGCCAGGAAAGTCTCTCCGCACCGCGCCGTGCCAGGGCCTCTTATTAACAATTGCATTTATGTTAATAGCAAAGACATCACTGGGAAACAAGTGAAGGGGACAAAATTTCCAGCATCTATTACGAGTGTGGTGAGTATGCAATTTACGTTTTCTTCTGTTGCAAATGTAGCTCCTGCTACCAACTTAATTTTTTTTTTTTTTTGCAAGAAGTGGCACCAGCAAGGTACCACTACGGAGAGATTTCCTGGCGCACTATACAATGTTACAAAAGGTATTTTTATAGAATATTGCCAAAGACACATAACTCAAACCTCATTTACCCACCACTTCCCACCCCCTTTCCCCTACTCGTTCCTTAAAATTCGTGTCATTACAAAACTCCTGTACCTCTAGGGGCACGAATACCTAGGGGCACAGTGCAACAATTGTTTTTCTGTAACATGTGGCAACTTCGAATATAATTTTATATTTGCATATTACATGATAAAATTTAAATAATATTCATTACAAAAACTATACATAAAATATTCATTACTATTTTTTTTTAAAAAATTCATAAATTCATCTCCAATAATTCTGTTCAAGGTCTGTTGAAAAATAAAAAGACCAAAACTGAGTATAATAATATAAACGAGCAGACACATAAATGCTTCAAATAGTTATTGTTTGAAGTCTCGTGTCAAAGTGTGTGGGTATGTGCGTACTTTGAGGAAAAGAAATGAATTGTATACATTCGCTTTCCTTGAATTGTAACGACTGAATGCATGATGATTCATACCAGCATAGAGTATGAGGAATTCTCGACAGGAAGCTTGATAACCTGAAACCGGAAAATACAAAAAATATCTCTCCGGCGTGAAATCATGTTTATAACACTTGACAATTGCTAGTGTCAAGTGTAAGAATTCATTTACAATCTACATAAAAACCAGACTTTACTTACTTGTGGATCTTTCACATCTCAGAAAAAAATATCTGCAATTTTTGTAAAATTTTCTTAAATTTTGACCTAAACGGTACGTGTTAATTTAGATTTACTTTTGTAAATGTTTTTTCTGGAGATTCCCCTGGAGAAAATATTCTGGAGACGATTCTTTTAGGGGATTATCTATTTCAACTTTAGCTCGAGAGACAGAAAAAATTAATACTATACTAATTTTTGTTTGCAATGAACTTTCCTCAGATACTAAGGAAACATTCATAATGCTCGGCAATATATGTGTTTATTCAATGGAATCAAATTACGAAAACTTAGGTTCAATGGAAGCTTTCGAACGTGTCTTCTAACCTCTCGCCGACTGAAATTCATTCTTACTTTGTTGTCGTAGTTCTAACATTTTAGGCTGGTAATTCTTTTGGCAATGTTGGAATTTCATCGATATACTCATATTATTAAATATATTAAAATATGAGGGATTGAACGTTGAAGAGCGATTAAACAATATTAATTTTTCTTTATCTAGACCAGACCACCTTTTAGAGTACCTACTATATACATTTTTACAGAAGTTTACAGATGTTAATGTTTTATTCAAGAAATAAAAACAAATGAATTGTGTTCATTTGTATCTATTTAAACAGCTCCAGATTCCCCCCCTTAGTTCACAAGAGTTTTCAATAGTTTGTGACGTGGAAGAAATTAATTTAAATTGAAGCTCACCTAAGTCTACAATCGAAATTTTGTCATGCATAAATAAAATATTTTAAATATAAAAAGATAATTGGGTTAGAGTTATATGACGGCATGGCTTCTTTCACCTCAGTCTCAACTTCCCAAATTACTAATAAAGGGTGAAAAAATCTTAATTGAGATCCAAAATTAACTGTATCAATACAAAAATGTATATAGTAATATTTACTGGATAACCATGTTTAATTTGCTTTATCGTTTCGAAAATGTATTTTTTTACATTGGGGTATCTTGTCCAAATAACGACCACTCGATTACACTCGTTATTGCACTTACATGTGCCCAAGAGTAGAAAGATGTCTAACAACACATTCAAATATATTTGCAAGTTAAACATTTCCATATTAATGAATTCTCTGGAGCATAAGTATATAAATAAAATTATACGTGTATGTGTGTGTGACAGCTTAATGAAGTTGCTATTTAGCCCATCACCTGCCAGAACGTAGAGGATATGTGGGAGACCCGGTGCTTCTTTCCCCTTAAATTCGGGTGCATTCTATCGTGTGAAGGAAACAAGTACTACGTCTTACTCCGGACTTGCTACTCGCCTACATTCAACAAGGAAACATTCCGCTCGCATGCCCGCGGAGAACGGCGTTTCTCCCACTGCGCATCTCCTTGGGCGCGCGCACGCCGTCTTGAGCGCCCCGCCACCACCACCACCACCGCCGCCGCCGCCGCCGCCGCCGCCGCCGCCGCCGCCGCCGCCGCCGCCGCCGCCGCCGCCGCCGCCACCGCCGCCGCCGCCGCCGCCGCCGCCGCCGCCGCCGCCGCCGCCGCCACCGCTGCCACCACCGCCGCCGCCTGCAGCCGGCGCGCTCTCGCCCCGTCAGTCCTCGCGCGCGAGTCTCCCGGTGCGGTCGTAGAGCCTTGCGACCCGTCTCTCGCGCGCGCTCTTCCCCACGCACTCTCTCTCCGTCTCGCACGCAGCGCGCCCTGCAGCGGAGGCAGCGTCTCTCTCCCTCGCCCGGTGTGCCGTGCAGCCTAGAGGCGGCAGCCGCCTCCCCCAGCCCAACGCCCAGCGAGCTGGCGCCGTCCGCGCCTCGCAGGGTCGGCCGGGCTCCGTCAGGTGAGTGTGCGACGAGAGCCGGGGCGCCTCCTTGGTCGCCGCCCGCTCGACGGACCGCCGTCCTTCACGACCATATGCTGCGGCGCTCGCTCGGGTGGGTTGGCCCGCCCGCCCGCCCGCGCGCGCGGCCCGCCGCGGGCGTGAGGCAACGCGTTCGCCCGCGCCCAACGACGCTGGCGCGCCCGGCAAAAGCGCCCGGCGAAGGCCCGTGGGTCGGCGGCGACGGCGGCGGCTGACGAGACTGCGTGTGGACATGTGTTTTTGAGAACGCAAACGGAGGCTGGCCGCTTCTGGACCCCCCCGCGCGTTTGAGTAGAAAGGAGAACCGATTCCAGGAGATCCGCGTGTCCCCCTGAGGGTCCGTCGGCGGCCGCGGCGGTGACGGCGGTGATGGTGGTGGAGTGTGTTCGTGTGACGGAATGTTAGGACGCCGAGCGTGGTGTGTCCGGTTGGCGGATGGTTGGGAAGAAAAATCAGCGTGTTGATGGATGCGCGAGAGCGTTGAAGACGCGTCTCGTTATGTTCGTGGGATTCGGAGGCTTGCGAATGTTTGTGAAGTGTTTGAAGTCTCGATTAAATCGCGTTCTCGTGTTTATATTTGAAGTAAATGCGCTCCTTTCTCCTGCTTTTCAATTCGCAAGAAGCGTTCGTTACGAAAATTAAAAACAGTTGTGAGAATGAACGCCAAAGTTTCTTTGGTTCTGACGTGTGATCGTTAACAAAAATGAATGTACGTGTTGTAATAGTTTCTATGTAGCGTTTCGCGTCAGGGAGTAAATTTTCAAAAACCCTACATTTCATCGTTCGTTTTTCACGAGATAAAAGTATTTCCTTCGCGTGCGAATAGTGTGACTTTTTTCGTGTTTTTCACGTGCGCAATAAAGCGAACAAGTTTCTTGCCTACGCCTTTCACAACAAATGAACTAAAATAGTAAAAATTTCACTGACAGTGTCGTTTTGTTTTTCTGGTAAACGTCAAAGATTCATAGTATGACATGAAAAATAAGTTGGATATGTTCTCTACATGTTATGAGTAAAATTCAGTTAATGTAATAGTAAATGTTTCAAAAATACTTTTTCGAACCTGCTAATAAGTAAAAATGAAACTCTGGTACATAACAGGAGGTGTTTGTGAACAACGTATGATTAATCTTTAAAAATTCTGTCCACAAATTCACGTCACTTTTTTTATTAAAGTTTTGTAATCCTTTTTTAACAAAAAATTGACTATTTTTATGATAATTCATGACAATTATGTTTATAACACTGGGCAAAGTGAGTTATGAATTAAAATGGCTGAGTAACTCACACAGTGTATATAAACATGTTGAAGTTGTGTATGGAGTTTATCGACATCTGTTGTGACCGTTTAATCAATTTCAAGAAATTATTAAAGAAAAGTGAAATTATTAACGCAATATTAGTTATGTAGAAATTTATGGCATATTTGTAATTATTTTAAAGGTCTGTTTACTTTGATTGGTGTTTTTTGCATCTTGAATATTTTCTGAAGACAGTCAATCAATGAAAACTGAGCTTTGCAGAACAAATCTGGAAAAATGGAATTTTAAGGATAATTTATCGTGGATATGTGATTAAATGTTGCTGATGTTCGCGTTAATTGTAGTATGCGTGGATGTTCATTACTTCGATCTCATTTTCAATACGAAAAATACAATTACCTACATCCGTATGCATTCACTAAATACCGTATAGTACGAAATGTTTTATTACAGTTTCGTTCATTTCTACGAATTTTTGATCACTTCCATACCCGTTGCGAATTCGCGTGGAGGAATGCCGACGATTATCCTCTCCCCTAGGGAGTTTAAAGTCACCTGCTAGAAAAGGGTTAATTTGTTCCTTCACGAGGCACAGTTAATCCAAATCTAAAGGCCTCATTAATTTCCACACTTTGAAGTGTTCAAATTAAGGAATCTAAACCAAAAAAATTGGAAAGGAAAACTTTCTCAACAACTTTCTTAAGATACTTAGGGGGTTCCGAATGCCCTTTGGAGAAAAGTGCTAATTTGTACCTAGCTTACCTGGAATAGAGTGATATAATGCAGTATCAACATAAAACCAGTTGATAATCAAACACTGCATACTGCGCCTTCAAACGTGTCGACGAATTCGTTAAGGAGTCGTTGATATTATCCGCGCACGTTTTCTTGAGCCCTCGTTTCGCTATTTGCGAGAGAGGCGTATTTACTTTTTTATCAAACCTGAAGCTCTTTTTTCAATGCAGAATAGTTTCTATTAGATGGGTGTGATTATTTCTTGTTGACAGATTTTTTGAACAACCCATCGTTGCTACCATTTATTCTTAATTCTACTAATGTTACTCAAGGACTGGGAATAGGTTTTAGAGGGCTCTAGAAAAACGTGCTCGTGTAATAGGAATGCAAGTTATGAGGTATTTCAAGCCACTTCTTCATGCTAATTTCTCCCTTGCGGAGATCTCTTGGGACGTCGAGGGATTGGCATCGTTGTTACGAACGGACATGACCGGTTACGTTCGTGCCTATGGCATCTCGCATTCCAGGAACAGTGCGTTTCCCTGGAACTTTCACAAACGTGTGTTTTGAAAATTAAAGTAATCTTTCGAGACCGAAATTACTGTGCAAAATTTCTCTACACCTGCCTCATTAGGAATCTCGGTTAAGTTCAAGTTGCCAAAGCTAGAAGGACAGAAAGGAAAATAATATAGTCAACTGCACGGTTTAAATGAGAATTTCAGACGAACAAATAGAAAGGAAATATCTTAATAATTATGTATATGGAAGTTTTATTATCGTTTGTACTCTTGCATTTGCATCTGCTCACCCTTTATGCGTACTTTTCCAATTTTTTTATGATATTGTAGTCGTGTGGTAGATAATTTGATAAGTAGAAAGTGATAATTTTTTCCTTCAACATCGATCTTCATTCACTTTTGCCATATTTCTTCAGCTGTTTGATAGAATTTTAAGATAAGGTTTTGCTTGCAACACATGTGGTCACGAGAACCTGTTGCGTCATATAAAAAAGCTCAGACAGGAGAATTCTTGTGATCGTGGTAATTAATCATTAGCCCAAAAGAAATGCGTATTAATTCTTTTTTAAATTACGTGGAAATCCTATTTATTGCGTTTTCCTTGAGGGATGTTCATTGATGTATTTACAGCTGTCAATGCATAGGCATTGTTTAATGCTACTGAGATAACATCGGTCCTTCGTTGAGAATGGTACTTCTCCATTGGAGAATGGGGTTATTAACATTTTGAATCTGGTGCTCTCAAATGACTTAGTTAAACTCGAATTTCGAGATACCGGTCGCTAAAAAATACAGCTTGCTTGTAGCGAGAATTTTAAGAACGACTTAGTTCAAATTCAGTTCAATTCAATAATTTTCCTGAAATAATTGAATACAGATGTTTTCTCAAAGTCTGGTGACGACGAGACGAGTGACTGACGAGAATTCTTCAATATAAATCAAATTGGCGTCTGAAGAAGTAACAAATCGCGAATTGTTTGTAGTAAAATACACGTAACTAAATTATATTGGGAACTTTTAAAAATGTAGAAAAAATAGTACACATTCTCGTCCCGCACGTCATGAATTATTGAACACTTCGGTGCTTCGCATCTGCAAAACCTTTCGAAAAACTGATTATTTGCCGACTAAAACAAGGAAGAATTTTAGTAATTTGATACAAAATGTCGTCGACATTATGTTTTACAGCAACTTTCCATCACTAAAATTCCATCTTCGATGATTTTAAACAATTGCCATGATATCTTTCTAAAGATGCAAGTAACTACGTAATGGTGAGAGAGCTAGCTGGTTAAAAAACTTCCTGAAATAAATTATCATGTTAAATATTGTACAGTCTGTTCGTGATTAATTACTAGTATTTGCCAAAGTTACGTAAACTATTTTGATATCGACACTCCACCGAATAATGCAAATGAACGAGATCTTTCGCATCTCGTTGAGATGAAACTTTTAAATTCTGTAGCCAAATTTCTCGAAGTGATAGATACTTGTTCACTTGCCGAACTTCATCGGAAAGAATTTTCTTAAACGACATGAGACATTCAGCCCTACTTCATGAGATAGATGTTACGTGAAAGTCAGCCTTCCCTTCTCAGCTATCAACTGTTGGTCTCCCTCCGTGCCCAGTCTTCTCAGTTGGCCAAGTTGGATCATGTATATGTCACCGTCGCTATCAGTTCCATTGTTGCGGCGGCGAGTGATGGCGAAAAATTTACAACTCGGGTGAGCCACGCTTGCAAGCCACACTCGTCGGAGGGTACGTCTACAATCAAGCGAGACCTGCAAGCCTGGCTTTTGTTAGTTGGAAGTGTCATCGCCGCGTTGTCCCCAAAAGTTGTTCCACCGTTGTAACAATACATGGCGACAGATTTACAATCGACGTGAGCCAGAGTTGCAAGTCCGTCCTTAGAGTTGTTGTGTAAATGATTCTCATCGAACGCGTGGATTTGCGACAGTGAAGGTACTTCATCCATGCCGCTTGGAACCTAGAGAAATCACGCACAGAAACTTAATGAAGAACGTTTAAGTACTAAAAAATGGAGAAAAAGGATAACGAAGAAGAAATTCATGTTATTCCCAACAAGATTGTCACATTGTTTATAACCAAAGGAAACTGATTTCCAGATCCCTATCTTGTAATTAAGAAAATTCAGTTATTATTTAATACTGAATGATAATGTGAGCTAACGTCAATGAAGCCTTTTACAGAATTTCAAAAGCACTAATAAGATATTAATATGCTCTTTTCTGCCGTATAGAATTAGGCCGGTATCAGGTATCTGCCTGTTTGCTGACAGCTCGATGAGCCAAATCTGTTGTAATTAAAGTTGAATTTTCTCCATATCTTGGCGGTGCATCAAAAATAAATGCGTGATGATTACTTCTTTCCGTGGTAGAAGTACAGAGATCGCATACTGTCCTTAGATATTGCGAAAATACATATAAATGAGTATTGGTTGACATGTAGGATTTGAGATAAAATAATGGATATCATCTTCATTAATAAAAGTATTCTTTCCATTATCTTCACTCATTAATAAAATCTTTTCAGTACTCGTGCAAGGAATCTAGTACTTCCTTCATCATTTGAAAGTGTTACTTTGCGATACGTGTTCGGCAAAATGTACTTTGCCGTACACGAGCCGCAAAGAAGTCATAGACATATAAAATTGAGTACTTCATCGTAAACAAAAGACTGGGGCGACATAAGTCAACATGGCTGCCGACTCGCATATTGAGAGTGATTTCAACATTATATACTTCAAAGTTTCCATGATTTTTGTGTCCCAAAAATAATGTACGCAACTCTGTACGAAAGTGTATTTGGTGAACTCGTTTCAAAATGCGTCTGCTCTTATCGTCAGCTGGTCCGTCAACATTTTATTTGCACGCCGAAGGCCCACTTTATGTACCAGTGACGTAAATAATTATTGTTGAGAAAAAGATAGCCATTCGTTCAACTGAAATAGTTGAGTACCGTAAATGGATATATAACAGAAGGTTACTGGCCACTGGATTACATGGAAATATTTATCTTATTTCTTATGATAACTATTTTTATATAGTAGTATTTCTCAATACATCGCAATACATCTCAATACGTCGTAAATATCTCAATACTCTCGCATCGATGGTGCTTGGAGTAGCGTCTAAATACCGCGAGCCAAAGACTGAGGCTTGGAGTCCTGCCTAAGGCAGAGGTGTTTTCACAGTGTGGTTTTATCGTCCCACTCCAAAACCTTTCTTGTTCCGTCACGTCATCTTCACAATCGTTCTCCGTCATTCACCCTTTCACAGTCGCGTCACTGTATCTAAATTTTTGTATTAAACGTTTATTTACAATCGGTTCATACATGAGCAGAATAAGTAAATTTGTTGACTAGATAATTAGCATTAATTAAAGAAGATACGCATTAGTATCTCTCCGTTAATATAGTTGATTAAACGCATAACTACACTTCAAAATATGTGATGCAAATGTAGATTTCAATATTTTAAGACGTCTTATTTCTAAACAGTTATCTAAAAATATGACTAAACTATTGGAATGACATTCTCATTTTTTAATATATTTATAACTATATATTTTTATTTCTTCATTAACTATTGGCAAAAAATTACTAAAATGGAAGACAAATGCAAACCATTATTGAGAACACCAATCTAGGAGTGGCGTAAGCCCCCTCCCTCACCTACGCTCAAAAGTGAGGATGGCAATCACCCCACTCCTTCCCAGTCTCGCAGTCAGCTGCAACAGCGCAATCGGGAAGTCAGGCGCTCCCTGCCCCGGGCGTGGACGTCGGAAGGCGGAGGCGGGCCACTATGGCCCGCATGGGCGAAAAATGCGGCCAAAATTCGTATTTCTTCTGTAAATTAATTCCTTCAATAACACGAAATTCGCAACTGTTGCTTCGAAGGCAGGTTGGACCTACGTTTGAAAGCCGACGCTGGGGATTTTCGACTCTAGATTAGTCCGTACCTTAATCAAAGCTAGACACTACCTGAAAATTTGCACGTCAGCTGCTCTCATCGACTCTCATTGTGTTTTCACCCATCTATTCGGAATAATTCCGGGGCAGTACCTTAAACACCGAGCCACATCGTACGTACGATCCTCCCTTATTACCTGGATCGACAACTAATTTAATGTTTATTTGAAGCCAGATGGCAGGAGTTGGAAACCCTTACAAACGTTCGTCGTAATTTCGTGACATTTAAGTGTGAATCTTCATTCTTAGGAAACGTGTAATGTCGTACAAGCAAGCTAAACTTTTCAAAAAAAATTTACAAAAAAATATTTACAAAAAATTATAGCATTACTTATGGATTTCGTGAGAATCGTGGTTGTAAATTACGCAGAAGCAATGAGGGAAAATGTAATTTAATACATTACTGAGAAATGTGGAATTCAGTACCCCCATCTTCGGCCCCTTCACAAAAAAAACATAATTTACAAAATTTTATCATATGCGCTGGAATCATGTAAATAGGTGCTTTGAAAAACAAAAATCGTCCGTTTTTTGTGCGATTGAAACCACCGTGCGGCGGCCGCATTGAGTGTTGCGCTGTGCGTGGCGGGGCCGAGCGGGGCCGAGGGGGGCGGGGCGGGGCGACGCAGGTGAGGGTTCTATGGCGAGCGGGAGGAATGCCGCGGCCCGGACGTAAGCCGGCTCTTTTTGCGTCGCCCCCGCCTCCACCGTCGCCTTCGTTGCCACCGCCACCGCCTCCGCCTCCGCGTCCTTTCCCGTGCGGCTCCGCGCGGTGCGCTGGACCGCCTCGCCGCCGTCGCCGCAGCCTCAGCCGCAGTCGCCGTCGCGGTCGGCCTTGGGCGCCCCCGCGCCTCCTCGGCCCGCCGCGCCGACCGACCGACCGGCCGGCGCAACCGCGCGCTCGCCGCCGCCCCCGCACCCCACCACGCCCGCGATGCCCCGGCCCCGCGGCCCGCCCGCCCGCCAGCTCGCACGCGCTGCTCCGCGCCACGCCACGCCACGCCACGCCACGCCACGCCACGCCACGCCACGCCACGCCGTTCCCGCGCAGCACAGCGAGCGAGGGGCAGTGCCTTCTCGAGGCGAGACTGGCCAGCTGCCAGGGCCTCAGGATTCATGTTGCTTGCTTGCTTGGTTGTTGTTATTGCGTGGTTGTTATTGTCCTTGTCCTTCTTCTTGAGGATGGCGTAGAATCGTGATACTTTCTTCTTCTTCTTCTCCTTCAGGATGGCGTTATTGCCGTTGACGTCGTCAGGACCTGAGGATTCAGGTTGCTTGCTCGGTTGATGTTATTGCGTGGTTGTTATTGTCCTTGTCCTTCTTGAGGATGGCGTTGGATCGTGATGCTTTCCTCGTCTTCTTGAAGATGGCGTTATTGCCGTTGTCGTAGTCGTCGATTTTAATGTTTTTTATTATCATCTTTACCATTATTGCCAATAATATCATCTTCCCCATCCTGAGCGCTCTGGTTAGTTTGGTGCATCTCGATATGAGGATTGAACCCAAGGACCGTGAGGAATCCTTAGAATGTTGGAGAAGTGGAGAATGTTGAAGAGGTCTTAGAATGTTGGAGCAGTTAGGCACAATGTATTACTATATCAATTCTAAACTTCTGAATTTTTATAGTGCAATAATCTAATCATACGATATGAAAATATTTATTACAAATACAAAATATGATTTGAATGTAGTGGACCGAAATTTGGTTTCAAAACATGCTCAATCTCGTTCTGGTGTATCCCTTAATGGACGAGTACGAAGTATTGAAATCATAGGCCCTTTCCTATCTTTCTCAGCAATTATGAATTAATGAATAATGTCCTGGATATAATTCTAGGATACGTCCCGGTTTGTCGATGCCCGCGCGGTTGACAACAGCAGTGACGTAGGAGGCATTCGAGCCTGATTCATCGGGATTATCTATAGTATAAAATACAAGTAGTCACTCTGTCAACCTTACCTAAAAAAGAAGATAAATAATAGAGCACGAAAGAAAAGAACAAAGGAGTGTCAATTGTGACGCAAACGTATTATTTATTACGTGAAACTAAAGATAGTACTAATATTTTGATTTTCACTTTTGCGTCATTTCTATCTTCCACAACGTTTATTTAATATTTTGTTTTGAAACTGGATAAACGAAACGTGGGATTAAAGAAAAATGCCATTGCTGAATGACGCAGTTAATGATTCATAGTTTGGAATATGAAGCAATCCTTATTGTCTTCTACGTTTCTTATACACCAGTTCGGAGAGGCTTGAGATCATCCTTTGTTGTAGTAGAGACAGGAGAAATGGACACGATCCTACATTCCTGACAACATACGCATCCTGCTTAGAATCAGACATTTGTATACAAAAGCGGAGGGAGGACACGATAGAAAGGCAACCTTCCAGGAATTAAAAACAAACGCCGCTGCCGTCCTGTACATTACTGTCTTCTGGAGATTTCCAATTGTACATTTTTGAAGTCTTATACTACCATAGTCTTCTCGTTAAATACATTAAAACTGCGAATGAATATGGCTTTATATATCCACACTATCACTGTTCAAACGATTTTATTGCTTTACATATTTTACGCACGCAAGTGTGAAGTGTAATGAAGTGTCGATTTTAGACCTATTGGTAGAGTTAAGATTATCATACATTTTGACTCTGTTCATTACGTCCTTTCTCCAATAACATCTTTACCATATTTCGTTATTTGGGTTTCATATTATTTGTGTTATCTATACAGTTACATCTACTACAACGGGATTAGGTGTAGTAGATGTATTCGGTGTACTCCTCGACCATTTCACGTTCAGGTTACGTTAAATGTATCCCACTTAATATTAAATGATTCTGAAACGAAAAAAAAAATCAGAATATTATTTGCTGTTTTATTTGTCAGCAATCCCTTTTAATATAATCACCACTAGAATAATATAATCACCACTAGAACCATTTGAAGGACAGTATTTCTTCAGAGGTACCCTTTCCGCGGCCGTATCCAATGCCTTTATTGGCCGAAGAATATATGTAGAAACGCGGCATACCGTGTGGGCTCGTAAAATTTGCTCGGAGCGCCGTCCGCCATTTCCCAGGTATTTTCGTTTTTTGGGAAGTTCGAGCCCAACGTCATTTGATTCCGCAGGTGACAGTTGATTGTCCGCTCCATCCATTTCAGTAACATAACGATACTGAAGTCCAACATTTCTGTACAGTATTACCCATATTTGAAATCTAACAAGGATTTTCTTTATGCAGCCCTCGAATACATTTATCAGCTGCAAATTATTTGTTTAGGAGTGATTTGTTTTGAGATGCCCAACGTACCCTACTTGAAGTAACTTGTTCTGCGCTTCATTCTGCATCCACATTCATATTGGGACGCAGTCACAGAGAATTAGGTTCAACGCTATGCCTCCTGTCAAACCCAACCTGTCAACCACTGTTTCAATAGAAAAATCGAAACAGTTATTTATCCATAACATGTATTTATGGAACCATAACACTGTGAAATAATTTCGATTTATAAAAGATGTTCACAGTTTCGTGCAACTCCTTAAGCTCGATTCCGATTTCAAGAAGTGACTCAAAGTTTAAACAACAGGTGACTTTTATGTGTTTAAGTACCTCTAATATATTAAATATTCTGTTATTTTCTCTGATCCTTCGAAGAGAAAAGGGAATATTTCTTCAAAATATATCTCTTCAGAATATATCTCTTCAAAATTGTGAACGAACGCTCAAACGAAAATTATTTACACTCTCGGCAAAATTTAAATAACGTCGACTGAACCTATTTAGCTGCAAAATACGAATCTTCTATATCTTGATTCTAAAAGAAAAAGAAACATTTTAGAGGACGAATATTTCACTCTACTGAGATTTCCTTTACTGAACATAATTTTTGTAACAATTAAAATGTCAAAAAGGCAATTGAAACTTCGAGGAAATTGAATTACTGAGAGTCGAGTAATCGAACTTCTCTCTTTACTAGTTGCTGTTCAGTTCCAGACATGCATTTCACCCGTTGGGTATCCATGTAATAACGTTCGAAACAAGTTTACCATTCCTGTTAATACTCAGAAAAATAATGTTCATTTAGTGGAATGTCTAAACGTCGCGGAAATATTGCACCTCATTGCACTATCTAAGTTATTTCGCGTTTGATTTGCTTACGTATAGACAGTAAACACCTAAAAGGCTATGATTCTTATGCAGGAAATTTCCAGCATTGAACTTCGTAATAGTAGTCCCTTGCTGCTGGCGCTGCTCGTGGACGATGTTACTCCTTTTTTCTAGGTAATATTGAAATCATACGTTTCCATATTAATGCTTCGAGAATGGTTGCTGCTTTACGCAAATATAATACGCATTCACGTACCCACGCACCCTTACAGAATCGAATCCCCATTTACCCTCCCCTACTCACACACACACACACACACACACACACACACACACACACACACACACACTCAGAAGTTTCTCCTTCTTTTGTTTATTTGTTTCTTCTTTGCCTGAGAAATTTAATAAAGCTCCCCCTCTGAGATAAGCGTTAGTGAATCTCCAAGGCCTGCCCATTTGTTTTCCATGCATCGACGATCTACTGCAAAAGCGTTTACTGGAACACGATGAGCTCCGAGTGTACATGAATTAGATGTCAGTCGTGAAATATTATCCTTTATTTATAGCATATCGTGTTATAATCATTATGGGCTCGCTAATTTATAAATCATTGTTGTTTACGATTACTCTTTATAGTATGAATTCATAATCTTAGTGTTCGAAGATATTATTAACGGTTAAGACTATCAACTAGTGATGTAAACTTTCGATCTGTTTTAGATTTTTTATTTTTTCATTAAAACTATTTAACAATCGTTAAAACCAATTTTCATATTTTGAATACCTTCCATTACTTCTTATGTAATTGAAAAGGAATCGAGTATGATATTTGTGGAATGTTTTGAGCCTTCTCATCTACTCCGCTCATATCTCTTTAAAATGAACGAATTGTCCATTCTTGTGTTCTCGTTCGAAAGGGCCTTCACTGGTATGCCTCTAGATGTTTGCATGATCGAAAATACTATTTTCCTCTACAGTAGTTGTAGTAAGACGTCGTAGTTTCATTTACCGTTTTCAAAATCTTGTTGCCTTTGTGGAATGTCAAATACGCCAAAAATACGTTTGAAACGGTATTTTGTACTTCCACAGAGGTGACATGGCGGGGACGATTTAATATCACGTAAGACGCACTCGGAGCATTAGTATAATTTACTTGGTTTGCTTCATCGCAACTGAAACACTTTTCAGGTCGTGGCTATTGCTTTTGCTGTGTATTTCTTAGAGCAAAGAGAACGTCGCCAACTCAGCGGAGCAATCCGCCGTAATGGCCCCATAATCCCGTCTCGGGCAAGTGCTCCCCGGCGCGGCAGCGCGGCGGCACGTCCGCCTGTCGCCAACGCAGGTTGCCCACCGCCTCTGCTTGGCTGCGTGGCCGACGCCCGGCTATCCCTGCCGCCTCCGCGACCGCCGCGGCGTGGGCCCTCGCATCCCAGTTCTCGTTTCCGGGAGTCGACGCACCGTCGTGGAGATGCAGAAAAAGTGGCTATTGGAGCATACGTGACACATGAGGGAGCTACGCCCATTTACGTTTCATTTTACTTTTATTTTCGTATTGCTTCCTCAGTCGTCTTCTTTTATAAACCTTCAATTTATAATTACTGTTGCCAAATTCGATCTAATATATCAATAATACGTTGGTTACGGTATAACCTCTGCATGATAAGTAATCAGTCGCATTTTAGAATAATTGGGAGACAGCTATGACATTCAAATATTTACTTACATATTAATCAAAGTCAATATTGGCAATGTGCAAAAAGATTTTAGTTTCAATTAACAGAATCAAGGTTATTCACAAAATAAAATAATATCGTAGTCATCGAATAGCATGATTAAAAATATTTTACACGGCGGCGCGAAGAAAGCTGTACGATTGTACGTACTAATATGTACGTTTCTGCCAATTTTTTCATTTTCCCATAACTTTGCGATCAATCTACAAATTTTAATGAACGAAAAAAGAAACAGTGTGCATTCTACAATTGACGCTGATCATGCAAACTACTTAAGAAGAAAGCTTCTAAAAGCCTTCACATTTGGGCGTTAATCAATACATAGCGTACCGACCAGAATAAATATTCTTTAGAGCAGTTGGGTTTTAATTTTATAATTGAACAATAATCTTGCTTTTTCTTTTAATTTGAACATGAATGTGTGAAAATAGACAAGTTTAAGCGGGAAGTAAACGTTAGGCGTTAATCTAAAAGGGAATTTATCAGGAAGAGAATGCTTGGAAACATGAATAAGAATCTGCAGAGAAAGACTAGCGAAAATTGCAGTCTGAAATTTTGCGCTTTATCGAGCAGAAACTTGAACCCCGAGGGAAAGCGATGAAAATAAAATTGAATCCCTTGAAATGTGGATTTACGGAAAGTGGAAATGGTTCACCTGAGGGAAAAAGTGACAAATCAGGTGTTCAAGGGGAAAAGAGAAAATAGAAGATATTGAAACTTATGAAAAAGAGAAACTGAACACATACTTACGAAAAGATACCTGAAGATACCATAAATGCAACTTCATTATCTGTGCATGTCTTCTAGAGTTCAGTGAGAAACATAGTAATTGAAATTATTGTTCTCCTTGTTGTCCCGAAAGGAAGTATATTCCTTCACGATGGGCAGGAGGGTCAGGAGCCTAATCGGCTGATTTGTCCTTGGAAATATATTTTAATACAACGAACAGATTATTTTGTAAACAATTCTTCCTAAAACGCTCATTTCTTTTTGTATTAAGAATTAAACTTGTAAATGGCTTAGTGTACTATCCCAGAATTAAGAAAACGTGCAACAGAATACACTTCTCCCCGTATCACGTCATACACAGTTTCTCACAGTTTTTGACGTAAAAATAAAATAAAATAAGAATATTTTGTTAATAAGAGTAATTGGTGAATTAGTTGCACGAAAGGACACGAAGTAACCGGATGGTTCGTCTGTGTAGTGACAAAGATGACTCAGAAAGAACGCAAAGAAAGGCAGAAGCCGGGACGCAATGGCGGAACACCACGGGGAAATTAGCCAACAGACCGAGGTCCTGATAACGAGTCCTTTAATTTCCCTATTTCTCAAATTCCCATATTTCTATCTTCCAATGGCTTGCTTGGTCGTTTCCCCATCGATGAATAGCCGTTCCGTTCCGATTTTCCGCTTGGAAGTCCTTCAGTCTTAGCGGCGCTACGGCGGTCGGCGTCAATTAGTGCTGCTACTGCGCCCCGCGTTCCGCCCCAACCTCACCGCCGCCTTACCTCTACCCATACCCCCGTCCCAACCCACCACCGCGCGAAGCAGCTGTGAATTTTTTTTTGTTCTCATTTCATTTATTTTTGTCAAACTACAGTAAAAACTGAAAGTAATATCTCTAAATGTAGTAAACTGAATGTCTTTTTGATTGTCTTTGAAGGAAAGGTCTTGATTGTCTTTGAATATCTTTGGGAATGCCTTTTACAGTTTTTATTTCTAAATTATTTATGTACTTTATGTATTGTAAATTTTATTGTAACGTATACTATATTGTTATCTATAATTTTAAGCCATGCGAATGCAAAAATGAACAACAGTAAAAACTAGATGTGACGTGTGGGGTAGAAGTACGATCTTCACAAGTTTGCTTGGGCTTCAGAATTCATACCCCGCCCTTTTACTATTCGTAATTGAATGATAAATTTATCAACAGAGCGTTGTTAGCGAAATTGAAAACTAGATTTTTTGTCTCGAGTAATATAAAACGTATTTGCGTCGGAAAAGGAACTACAGATTTGATTTTATATTATTCATAACAAAATAGCAATCCACATTTCCGGCTCTACTCAAAAGTAGCTATATGAGAGCTCAACAAAACGTGCGCATAGTGAAGCTACATATATGTCTGTTCCGAAAGGATTAAAATCATCACTAGGATGTTACGATACATTCGATAACACTGTCGACATTTTTGTTTTCAATATTCACAGAATATTGAATATTGAAAATATCTGTTATGATGAATATTTACGAAAATAGTGGCACGGAGTCCAAAGTTGCAGTATTAGTATCGAAAAACAAAACGCTTACTGACTACTAATATATTTTCTCTGAAGAATTGTCGCAACGAAGAAAATATACCGTGCGTTTCCGTTATTTACATGTGTATATGTTTTGTATTTTATTTTTGTCTTTTCGTTTTATTTTATCTTTTTTGTTTTAGTTGTTTTTGTTATTGACTAAAATGAGATTTTTATCATATATGAATGATAAATGGAGGATTCATGTAAAGAGAATGGTCTAGAAGAGATAACGCAAAAACATAAAACTAATGAATTGGTACAGTGGTTACAGCAGATTTAAGAGAAATAGGGGTAAATCAGATAGAAATGGAAGCTAGTAAAATAAGTACAAAAATGGTATGTTTTCTGGAAAAGGTTAGAAAAATACAGACGCGATATGTACAAAAGAATAACACGTAAATAGTGACGATATTTGGAGGAACGGAAGGAAATCATAAAAGTTTTCACGTGGTCTCGCGAAAATTTAAAAAAAAAAATTCTTTGGGAAAATACGGGTACATTCCATAATGGAAACACGATTCATCCTAGAAGTTTAGAATCATCGACGTACGGATACTTAGTTCTGTTGATGGTGCAATATCAATTACCATAACCATTCAAGTGTCAGATCTTTCCTATTACGGCACTCTACCGCACCGCGAACTTTTATTTCTACTTGTTCCTTGTGTTCGCGCGCCATCTTTCTTTTTCTCCTGCGAGTTTTACGGTCGTAAGTTTCAGATGCGTTGGCGCGTCGTCTGCTCCTGTGAAGCCGCTGTGACTGATTCATTATTCCATACCTAAACGCTTCCTTGTTTCTCTTTCTAGCGGAAGGAAAAGGCAACGGAAATGTTACGGTAGGCATCTTCGGTAGTTTCGCCTGTGGAATTTTGTGTGTTTTGCGAAAGTTTACGGAAAGAGATGAATTGAGGGGCGAGTCGACGAAATAAGTTTTCTCGGAGTGAGTTTTCTTTGAAGTGCTTTATCCTATTTCAATATAAAATTATCTTTTCTCCGACAACTAATTTTAGGACACGTCTAGGGCCACTTTGTCTATGTTTCTAACATACCAATACAGTAGTAGGTGCTATGCTCAATGAATTTTTTTTCCTTTTTTTGTATCTCACTGCGTGGTTATATACCATTCAACAATTTATAGGAAGTATGAAATTTATTGTAGGAGACGAATAAGCAAAATAATAAGTGTAAAAGAATCTTGAAATAATGAGTGTGTATTAAAAATCATAATGAATTACCCTTGCGTTTTTATAACACGATATGCGAGAGCTGAGGACGCAGATTGTAATGTTAATTTCCGCATTACTTCCCGCTTTCAAAAATTCCTGTCCTTTTAACATACCTTTGAGCACCGTGATTGTCTACGGTCTCCACAGAGCAGAACTATTTCGTTTCGCAAAGAGGTGCTGGCGAACAGGAACTTGACCGCAGATATCCACCAGACATTATCGATTATTCCCGAACGGGCACCAAGCGAAGGGCACTCAACTAACGACGCGGCGCGCTCCCTTATCGTCTCCGCGAATCGCTTTCACGGCTCGTTTGCCCGCGATTAGTTAAACGACCACCTGTTGAGCGGCGCGCGCCCGCCGGTCTTCCACCGGGAGAGGGGGCTCCGGGCATCAGCTGATGTCACCGCAGTGCCTCTGGCCGGCAGGTCCTAGACTCGAGTCCAGACGGTGGTAGGATTTTCTACAATAGCCACATAGATAGGTTAAATTTAGCAGTCGACTGGAGGAGAATTCTAGCGGCCGGCTGCACTAATTTTGTGTGTGTGTGTGTGTGTGTGTGTGTGTGTTTTGTTTTTTTTTTGCTATTTAAGGTCGCATCAACATCTAGGTCAATAGCGACCACTATTGCAGTTAACGTTATGGTAACTATGAAGATGAAACGAAATGGTGATGATAAGGAGTGAAAGGACGAACACAAATACAAACATGCCCGAGACGGGACTCGAATCACGACCCTTCGGTCCGAGATCACTATGACACCACTGCCTTAGCGATCTCGACCACCGGGCCGGGTTTTTGTGATTTCTCCGATCAGTACCAGGCCAGAGCTGTACCCTAATAAAGGGGCCACGGATTGCGCGCAATCTTTCCTTCCTTTTCCTTGTTCTATCCCCAACCTTTACTTCAACATGCTTACAACTACGTGCACTATACTACCACACATGACGGGAGACCGGTCGGGAGCTGAGAGCTTGTCCCGGCTGGTGCAGTGGGAGATATCTGGATGCGGAACTCCCCGCTAACCCACAGGTTGGTCGGCGCCGGATCTCACCATCAGTGGGGGAAAATCACCGCGACCTCCCGAAGAAAAGCATGCACTACACTTACGGGACTAATGCCCTTAGCAGTTGACGCGCCCGGAAATAATAAATAATTCAATCAATTAAACCAGCTGGTCTTTTGATGGCTCTTGGCGCGGTGTTTGGGGAGGAATTGTGACGTCAACGCTGTCGCTCGGGGTTTCACCTTGTGGTTCCCCGACAGTGTTCAGCAAAGCGATGGCAAATGCTCGCGTCGACACGTGCCGCGCAACCTGCACGCGGGCTCCAGCCTGTGAGGCAACGCGCTCTTTTCCCCGACGCTTTCGCGGGTTTCGTAGGGAGACATTCGGCGCCAGGGTGGCCACCTGTCCCGGGGTCAAATTCTTTTGTGCTTCTCGTCTTACGCTTTCTCCAGCTCATCCTTGAATTCTTGGTCTCCTAGTTTTTCTCCTCTTTCTCGTACTCCCGTAACTGCTCCCTTATTCTTCCTTATCCTCGTGGTTCTCCTTTGCATTTTTTCACTTCTTTGGTCTTTCTTCTTTGCCTTCCCTTTTCCCTCTCACTTCTTAGTCTTTGTCTCTTAACTCCTTTGCCTTCTTTTCTTTTGCTGGGGATCGGTCTTCATTTTCTGTGTTTTGTTCAGCTGTTTTTCTTCTTCCTTACTTTTCGTGTTGTGCTGATTTTCTTTGTATGTATACCAAATTTGGGCCTTCCAGCCCAAAATAAACAGGGTAATTTAAATTTATGCATTACACGAGCTGGCAACTCCCAATTTTGCTGTTGCTGTCATAATCCTCAGGATCGTCTGGTGATACAACTCTGTAGAATTGTAATGATACGTATATAATTTCAGTGTTGAGATTGATTTGGAGAAACGAAGCTTTGAATTGAGATACGTTCTGACGTATTCAAGTGATACCAGGGAAATATATTAGAACAATTTTATCGAGAAAAAATGATACATTTACGACTCTTTCCCCGGATATTTTAGCGCAAGTGACGTAGCAATGTTGTCTACGTGTTTACAGTCCCACTTTGAAGGAGGCCCGTTTAGGTTTATTAATTAATAAATTCAATCATTGCTCGTCCCTGTGTTTCTCAAATCATCTTCGCCTTCTTCTCTTGCCTCCTTTTCCTTCTATTCTTCTGCGACAGGGAGGAGGACACTAGACGGGAATAAGATTCAAAAACGAAAATGTGTATTGTCAGAACTAAATAACTTCACTGTTTTATTAACATGTCAGTATCAAGGAATGCTGTGATGTTAAAATGACCTAAGTGAGTAATTGTAATAGTTTTCTGAACTTATATATTCCTCAAGCTAAAAATGAGTACTAATTCTTCACGAACCGTCTTCGATCGTCAAATTTTCAATTCCCAAACTGATTTTCAGTTAAAAATAAGTCGAGTTTTCCGAATAAATCTCACAGCCGGTGAATATTGCTGTGCATTAAGCTTTTAAAATGGCCAATTACAATACCGGTGTGACTGTCGTTTGTACTAAGCCATCAATCTCAGCACTCAAACCTATTCACGAATACTTACAAGAATAGCCTGTTGTGGTTTTCACGGAAGAGTGGCAGCGTTTTTCAAGTGTTAATGACATGTTTATTGGTACGTAATTGTCAAATTTTGATCTTTGTTTCTACTACCCTTCGTCATGTTTGAACTGCATCGATTCGATTGATTGGTATTTACGGGCGCGTCGACTGCTTTGGTCATTAGTCCCGTAAGTGTAATGCATGTTTTTCTCGGGAGATTGCGGTGAACTTCCCCCGCTGGATGGCGAGATCCGGCGCCGACCTACCGTCGGCTACTGGGGTTTCCCCCTAACCAGGACTCTCCCACCAGCAGGACAAGCCCTAAGCTCCCGACCGGTCACCCGGAATATGTGGCAGTGTAGTGCATGTTAGTGTAAGTGTGTGTATAAGGGGAGAGGATAGGACAATGAAGAGGAAGGACAGATCGCGCGTGGTCCGTGGCCCGTTTGTTAGGGCACTGCTCCGGCATTCGCCTGGTGTTGATCGGAGAAACCACTGAAAACTACCGATCAGAGCAGCCGGCTGCTAGAATTCTCCTCCAGACAGCGACTGAATTCGACCTAGCTGAAAAGCTAGTGTCGAAAATCCTGCCGCCGTCAGGACTCGAACCTAGGACCTCCCGGTCAGATGCGCTGCAGTGACATCAGTTGATGCACAGAGCAACCCCTGCCGGTGCATCGATTCGAACCCAAGAATAAAAATAACTTAAGAACTCAGAACACAAAGCAACTTAAGACCAAGGCGTATTAACATAATTATCATTTTGTTTTTTGAACGACGTTGATAAATGTGTTCAGACAGTTAGCCTCTACTGGTCGGAGCCACGTTTTGAGAAGCCAAAAAGGTGGCAGGCCTGCGCAGTGGAGACGCTTTCGCGTCGGCTCGAGTACGAAACCTGACGCGTACGTGGTCGAAAGGTCCCTACTCGCGAAACGGCGATGAAGCATGGCGGCGACGCCAGCGGCTGCAGCTGCGGCCGCGGCTGTGGTTGCGGCTGAGACGGCGAGAGACTTCGCCCGCGGGGTTCTCCCCTCTCCTCCCCCTCACCCTTCCCCACCCCCACCCCAATCACCGCCGTCGTCGCTGCCACAGCCAGACCTGCAACTTTCGCTCGCATCTCGCCGGAGCCGAGAACGTGGATCCCGGATATACTCGCGTATGCCGATCAGGCAGTGCGTCCCGCATAGTTAGAAGCTCTCAAGGACACGCATCCACGCACGCGAATGGTCGCGAAGGCGCGAGTAATGGAGTCACTGGTTGAAGTGGAGTAGGCTCGTTCAAATACGGACCCGATGCTTGTGTCAGCAGACTGCTGCCATCTCATGGTCGTCTTATGCTCAGCGTTCTGCAACTACTCCGGAGCTTTTTCGTGCGACCCGTGGTGTAGTGTTGTGATTGCTCACATTCTACCTGTGGGAAACGGGATTCAAACCAGTCGATCCATGTGGAATTGCGACCGATTTTTTCGGGGTTCTCCCGTTTCATCTTCCTGTCAATTCACCATTACTCCATCATAATTCAAATGATTTTCTCAGCACCCAACCATTGGATACATATTTTTTAAGATGTAGTCCAAAAGACTAGGTATTAAGAATCAAATTAAAATTGAATTAATTTTAATTTTTCGTAAAAAACTAGAAACCGCTTGTGCGTATGAGAGAAAATTATAGTGGGGATGAAGAAAAAATACAACATATGGAGATATATAATGAGATGATCGCGGTCCGTGCCCTGTTGAACTTACTTACCGCATCCGGCAGGACTTGATTGCAAGAACCAACGAAACGACTAGTCAGAGCAGTCTCCGGAACTCACGTTAAAAAGCAGTCATATTGTACGACCCATTCACTCAGCTAAAGTGAAAAATCCGCTACTGGAGAGACTAGATCCAAAGTTTTCCCTGTCTCCATTGCTTCAGTTTCGGACTCACAAACAGCGACGATTTGAGTCATTCCTTTTATGTACATGTAAATACAGAATGTGTGAAAACGGCTATTCAATTTTCACAACTGATCTCTAACAGTATAAATTCATGCTAGTGTTTACCTGTCGTAAATAACGAAATAAATTCAAACTTTCATTATAATAATTGTCATTAATTGTATAGAACAATTTAATTTCTTTAATACAATTTTTTCGCTTTCTTCACGCAACAATCTGTTGCGTTTCAGTTTCGTAATTCTATTCTCATATCTTAAAGTAGTATCTGTTATCTCTCTGCATAGATCTCAGATCTTCCACAATTTATTTGTCAAAAATGTTTTACTAAAAGTAGTCAAACTTTCTAACTATTGTTTATTTTAAAAGATCGCACCGCAATCTAACTACCACTCAACCTTCGAGACCTGCACGATTTTATGCGGCGGGAAAATAACCGAATTGTATTACCGGATGCTTCAGTAGCATCACATTTTGTTGCGACCCTGTCGGTTTTTAGTTTATTATTACTTAGGGAGAGGTTCTATGAAATAAAACTGTTTTGGCAACATATCGTAAAACCATAAGTAAAAATATAAAGGAAAACTATCGTGCTGCAGTTGCTTAAGTTTTATCATACAATCTTGGGGACAGAAAATTTTTATAGAAGATGTAGTTGCAGAAATAGATGAACACGTGTTTAACAATTAATATACTGAATGTTGTAAAGGGAACTTAAGTAGTGTGTTATGTATTTATATCGTAATAGATTTTACTTTATAACGCATTCTTAAAAAATCAGTAGTAAATCTTAAACTATCGGAACAATCGTCAATTTTTGTTCGTCCATGCATTTTACATACAACTGCCGATAGCATTATCCCCAACACAGCTACAGCCATCACTGCTCACTCCACCGGAATCACTGTCCTCGCCACTGCCGTCACCGTCATCGTTATCACCGTCCCCATCATCATCCCATCAGCCACCGTCTCCATCAGCCAACTCCATCACCCCCCTCCCCGCTGCCCTTGTCACCGCCCTCGCCACCACAGTCACCAGTCCCCAACCCCCGTCACCCCCACCGCTGCTGCCATCATCGCGTAGCCTTTGCAGCAAATAAGATGTCGCATGCCTCCGTCCTGATTTCCGCTTCCTCCCCGTCCACGCTCCCGTCTCTTACTCCGCCCCTGCTCCATTCTTCGCCTTTGCCCCGCCTTACCCGACTACGACTGCGCACTCCATTCCTCTCAGAAACCATCCGACTCCACCTGACCCGAGTCGTGGCATAGGTCGGTCACGCCATCTCACTCCGACGCGCGGAAACATCGGCTTTCCAGACCTTCTGCCATTTTATCGATGTTCTCTCGCCCATGCATTTTACTTCGAGGCACGAAACCATCGATTTCCCAGACCTTCTGCCTTTTTATCGATGTTCTCTCGGCCATGCATTTTACTCCGACGCACGAAACCATCGGTTTTCCAGATCTTCTGCCATTTTATCTATGGTCACTCGGCCATGCATTTTACTTTGACGCACGAAACCATCGGTTTTCCAGACCTTCTGCCACTTTCTGGATGTCTCGGCCATGCCATCTCACTCCGACGCGCGAAACCATCGGTTTTCCAGACCTTCTGCCACTTTCTGGATGTCTCAGCCATGCCATCTCACCCCGACGCGCGAAGCCATCGGTTTTCCAGACCTTCTGCCACTTTCTGGATGTCTCGGCCATGCCATCTCACTCGACGCGCGAAACTGTCTGCTTTTCAGGCCTTCTGCCATTTTACCGATGTTTCTCGGCCATGCATTTTACTCCGACGTACGAAACCATCGGTTTTCCAGACCTTCTGCCACTTTCTGGATGTTCTCTCGGCCACGCCATCTCACTCCGACGCGCGAAACTGTCGGCTTTCCAGGCCTTCTGCCATTTTATCGATGTTCTCTCGCCCATGCATTTTACTCCGACGCACGAAACCATCGGTTTTCCACACCTTCTGCCATTTCCTCGATGTTCTCTCAGGCCATCTACTCCCACTCTTCCTTCACATTGCGATGCTGATTTCCTCTCGGCGACGCCGCTGCCCACAGCCTCATCAGCAACATTCGTATGTCGTCCGCATCGCTGTTGTCGCTACTCCGCTACTTTCAACAGCCTCCGGGATGCTCAATCGCGGCGGTACGCCATAGTCTTCTCGTGCCATCATCATATTGTAGTTTCTATTGAAAAGTATCAACAACTGCCGGTGTTAATTGAATTCACAAACGAAAGTAATAATCTCTTACAAACAATTTAATTCTCCCATCCACACATGTTTCAGAGTACACACATCCGTCCATCTTCCTAATTATGACGTTATTATTATTATTATTATTATTATTATTATTATTATTATTATTATTATTATTATTATTATTATTATTATTATTATTATTATTGTTTAATAATAATTAATAGTTTTAAATATAAATACATTCTAAAATACGTTGAAACAAGTCTGAAGTAAAATGTTAAATTATGGAATTAGTTGATCTACTGTGAGATCTACAGACAAAATTGCCAGTGTCTCTCTTATAACCGCTATTCTCACACAGAGAGTACTTAAAAACGAATGATACATTTTTCCAAGGTCCTGAAATTTTAATACAGTAAATCCCCGTTAGAACGAACTCGCCATGAATTTTGCAGTTGAATAGATGAACAAAACTTCGGTCCCGGCAATGGATTACGGTAATACCGACATTTACAATACTCGGATAACACGAATTTTTATAACGTGAACTCCGACAATTTCGTTCCCTTGGAATTCCTGTTAATGACGGTTTACTGTATTTTCTATGTAGTATTGTGATTTCCATTTTACTCTTTGCATTGTATACTAACCTCTATCACTTTGAATAGAACGAGTTATTAAAGAAGAGAATTATGTCTGCCGTACTTCTTCTAAGCTATTCCTTTTGTGTCTTATCAGTAATACGTGCCAAACCTCGCGCGACGGAATAAACATTTGCATACCCATCCACTGATAACGTCAGTGTCACTCTTGTGGTAGTTGTTACTGCATCGGTCGCCACAGATACGATTGCCATCAGTTCTTCTCTCCAGGCGGTCCCTCTCAACTGCTTCCACGGCTGCTGCCCACGCTTCTCTCCAATTGAGTGGCGTTTTGTCCCTGTTTCACCCTTCTTTGCTTAATAAGTAATATTAATAATAGAAACAACGATATTCTTGTTTATTATTATTATTATTATTATTATTATTA
This sequence comes from Teleogryllus occipitalis, assembly GCA_011170035.1. Taxonomy (NCBI): domain Eukaryota; kingdom Metazoa; phylum Arthropoda; class Insecta; order Orthoptera; family Gryllidae; genus Teleogryllus; species Teleogryllus occipitalis. Next base: position 60,030 of record BLKR01015622.1, read on the forward strand.
TTATTAACTTCGTCATTAAACTTCATCTTCGTCATTAAGAGTCATCAAGCTTTAACTTCATCATTAAGAGTCTTTTCCTC
>BLKR01015623.1:0-59978 GCA_011170035.1 Teleogryllus occipitalis
GTAACACTCCCGCCACCCCGTAACACTCCCGCCACCCCAACGCTGCCGCCACCCTGTAACATTCCCGCCACCCCGACACTCCGCCACCCCGACACTCCGTCACCCCGACACTCCGTCGCCCCGACACTCCGTCACCCCGACACTCCGTCACCCCGACACTCCGTCACCCCGACACTCCGTCACCCCGACACTCCGTCACCCCGACACTCCGCCACTTTACCACTCGCCACTTTACCACTCGCCACTCTGTCACTACGCTACGCTACACTCTGCCACCCTCACACTTTACTATCCCTACATTCTGCCATACTACAGTCACAGCCACACAGCAACTGAAATGGGTTCCATAATTCTAATCCCCAACTCTTCACGAGGTTATTACGAACATTTAAACTGCTTTTGTAAAAAACTATCTGGCAGTAAATTATAAATTTTCAACAAAATTCCTATATTATTTATAGTCCTAACAAATGCTCTAATATATTAAATATATAAATATTATTTAATTTTTGATGATAAATTGAGTAATATTAATCAGTTTAATAGGTAAAATTTAAAAATATCAATCTGTAAAACGTAACATTTTACTGACTAATGCACAATTAAACTGAATTTGAGTGTTCCACAGCACCTCACACAATACTGCACTTCACCAAATAGATAGTTAATTGTACGCTCCGTCTTAAGTTAGCTTTCTCTGAACTTCTGTATCATAATTTACATTTCTTAACTTTCTATTCTATTATTTCAGAAGTAATTTTTAACTTATTTCTAAAAATAACTAATTTCTAAAGAAAATCTTGGCTACATGATACAGGATAGACTCAAATGTTTCCCGAAAAACTTCATTCCCTCTCATCCTTAACTCCGCTTTCTTACACCCTACTTTTATTTTAGTAATTCTTTGATACGCTTATCCGTTTGTTATCTTTCAAGTAGATATGAATGACTTATCGTTCTCTTGTAATTAGAACCTCATACGATCTGTGCAATACCGCATCACATTGCCCATATTCTCCAAATAATATCCCCTGTCTCAGTGTCATCATACAAAGCCACCCAAGAAGAATTTTCGTGTTAAAAAGCCACGTGCGTTGGCGATGCGTTACAATTCTGCCGTTTGAATTTGCGCGTCTCATCTTTAACTACATCCAGAAAACGTTCACATTCGTGCCTTTCGCTCGTTCACGTCTCGCGTATTGTATTCCCAAAGCCGCTCACATACAACTTGTACACTAAGGTATTCCCAAACAGGTGCTTAACGGACCAATTTTCCTCTTTACAGGTGGAACTAAACTGTACCAGCTCAAGCTTTATGGACGCGGACCTTCGGGATATGAACAATCATGACGTGAACAACACTTATCTTGAAGAAAATCACGAGTTGTTGGGTTTTATCGGTAACCGAATTATTCGCAGCGAGGAATTGAGCCACATACGTGTATGGGTCACTTAGTTACACTATGCGAAAAATTTATACAACACATGCAGAAAATTGTCTGTCGTTCGCTTCAATTCAGCTTCATGTATTTGGCCACAAGATTTTGACAGCTTGTTACAAACATCCTGTTATTAATTTAAATACATACGACAGAGTTTGTTTGGAAACTTTAGAGCAACGTTTGGGGGAACTTAGTTTTTTCCATCCTCAGGGTAGATAATTTAAAACAAACAAAACATACAATATTATAAGAAAATACTACAAAGAACACTTTTCTTAGAACACCTCCCAAGCGTCAGCTGTTTACTTTGGGTTCTAAGCATGTTGTAACTGCCAGATGTGCGCTAGCACGCCCTATTGCAAATATTTATATATTACTTTGGTTTCATTTTGATGCTTTGTTTGTTTTAAATTTGTATTGGTGTGGTGTGGGTTTGTTTTAAATTGGTGAAAAAATCGACTGATATATATGTTTTTCTTTGTAATGTTCTTTTTTCTCTGTAGTATTTTCTTATAATATTATATGTTTTGTGTGTTTTAAATTGTCTAGCCTGAGGATGGGGGAAAATGAGCTCCCCGAAACATCGCTCTGAAGTTTCCAAACAAAGTCTATATATATATATATATATATATATATATATATATATATATATATATATATATATATATATATATATGGAGGCATATAAAGTATATAAGTAATAGGAGGTTTGTAATAAGCTGTCTGTAAAATTTTTGGGGCCAAATATATGAAGCTGAAGTAAAATTTGCACACCTGCAAACTCACAGTTCGCGTCATATGCAATATGCCTACTCGACCAACGGCTATAATTCCACTCATAATGTTTGATTACAAAGCTGTTCAAGATTTACAAAATTACTCGGATCATTTTACGATTATCCATTATTACTCGGTATCACCCTCCAACAGCTTTTGCATCGTATTTCTTCACTAGAGATTTTAATAAATGTGAGGTTGATGCGACTATTCTAAACCTCCAGTACCTATAGAGTATGAATAGCTTTCGGCTTCAGTTGTTATGAGACATTTTTATTATCTTTGAGTTTTTTTGGCAAAAGTCACTTCTAGAAGAGAAGATTTAAGAATTTACTTATGTTAATCTGCTTTTGATAATTATAGAGAAAACATGTAAGCAACTTTTAAAACCTGCATCTCTCTATCAATATCTCTATGAAATGATTTTCTGTTGTTAAGAAGCTCCCGCCAGCGGGGTATCGCCCCAGCCGGAACAAGTTGTAAGTTCCCGACTGGCCTCCGAGCACGTGTAGTAGTGTAGTGCATTGAAGTATATACGTAAGTAAGAGGTGCGGATAGGACAAGAAAGAGGAAGAAAAGATCGTACGCGGTCCGTGGCTCGTTTGATAAGGTACTGCTCCGACATTTGCCGGAGAAACCACGGGAAATATTGATCATTGCAGCCGGCTGCTAGAATTTTCCTCCAGGCTAAAATACGTCCTAAAAGTGTCATAGCCTGGAGACACCTATGTAATAAACTCAACGAGATTTGTCTAGGAGTTGTCGGTAACAGATTGCGTGGCATTCCAAATACCGGGGCATTAGATATAATTTTAATACGGGGAAATAGAATGATGATAAATGGTACCGAGAAAGAATAACTGTAATTAATGCTAGAGATATAATTTTTCAAATGCAAATATTAAAGTACTGCTGGGGCTAAAGGTGCCGACCACAGCAAGTTACTGTCGTGGCTTCGGTAGTATTTCCTTCAAGACTCATCCCGAACCGTCACCTAATGGGAATTTATTAGTCTGCCGAGAAGCAGACTTATGAATTACCGACGCATATTCAGATGATCAGTAAAGTGATTAAAGATAATGAACAATAGTAAATAAATTAATCCCCATATGTACGCTTCTTAAGAAGTTGATATCGTACGGTTATTATCTTACTATAATCTCGTCAGCAGAATGAACCAAAAATATTAACATGGAACAGCTCGACAATTTTCTGCGTTAATGATCTATAGCTTGCAAATTCGTAAGAGTTAAGAATAAATTTATCCGTCAGTGACCTTTAACTGATTTATTGTCATTATTCTCCAGCCGAAACACAACTTTTGCCGCAGTAAACTCGCCATTACCTTCCAGACTCGGTGATTCTAAGGACAGGTTTCGCCATCTGTGGATGGAGGATGGAACTACTCGCAGTTATGAGATTAGTATTTTTTGCTCCGAGAAGAAAAAACGCAGGGTACACCCGGTGGGCTTTGTAACTTCGGTGACGCACAGAACATCTTTAAGGTCGCGAGGCGTGAAGGAACCAGTTTGAGTAACGTTCATACCTTTGCGCTCTCGTGTTTCTGACTGCAAAGGGGGCAACTCTTTGTGCCCTACCGAAAGTTTCATGCGAAACGAAAGATTCTCTTTTCATTGCCCGACTTACGCACCTGCGAAAGGAACAATGCTCTAATTTTTCAACTGAATAATTACATACCTTTGGCCAGTTAGGCTCTTGACAGTAGAAGATGAAAAAAAATTATTACCATAGTTAGAAAGGGAGTAGATTTATAAATGAAGCTCCGTATCAAGACGCAAAGGATTTCTGTAGTTGAATAAATAGGAAGAGATTGGGGAGGGGTTAAGAATTGTTTTAATAATTTTCGTTTTGATCATTTTTAATGTGGTTCATATTTTACTAATTAAAAATGAATTGCAAATGGAATATTATTAACTCTGCGAGAGAATTTTGCTGAACTTTGAAGAAACAAAATTCTGAATTGGAAGTATACTATATGATATACATTGTATATACATAAATTCTTCATAAACATTATCATGCTTCAATAAAAAGCATTTAACAACCTTTAAAATGAAATTACACAAAAACTACAAGAAAACTATAACTTCCCAAGAAAATGTAAACATTTTCAGTTATTTTGATGAATCCATACCGTTAAATGTTCATGAGAGACTGAAATGAAGACATTAAAATTCGAAATTTAATCGAGGTTAATAATACATTATCTAAAGATTTGAAATGAATGAAAACAAATGATACATTTGACCATTCGTTCAAATTTTCATTTCACTTTTTCCTTAGCAATTGCAGAAAATTTAGATTTTACTTTAAATTGAATATATTCAAAGAAAACTTTAAGACTATGTGGTCATATGAAATAAAATACTATTAATTATTGTGATATAGTTTTGCGGTTTTACCCTTAAAACTATAACACCTACCGACATTTTTTTAGCTAGAGATAATTTTTTCTCCTTTCCGTACTGAATTTCAAGTACCACCAATATCACTGTTATTGTTTTTTGGTTTTACTTTATTAATGACAATGAATTTATTTAATTATCACAAGTAAAAATCAAACCGTAAAATCATTTAAAATATTACCTGCTGAATTGTGATTTCTGCAACAAGAAAACTCAATATATTAAATTCTTAACAGATAATTGTTCATTGAAACAGTACAAGTGCCACACCAATAGCGTAACATTGTGAAATACAGGAAAGAGGATAATATATTAAGAAGATAACATTAACTTCCAGAAGCATCGTATTAATAGCAATAATATTTCCTGTCATGTGAATTAGAATAAATTCGCATATGCAGATGCGAATGTTCCTGGGATGAGTACAATGCAAATTATACCTTTGTGCATGTAAAATAAATCAAGATAATCATATTCCCAGAGATAGCCGGAAAGGCGATAAGCGCTCTGTGCAAGACTATACGCCTCCTCAACAAACCTTCCTGCGAGGAATATGTCTGTGTTAACTGGATCGTAGACAAGAAGTTAGGTGGAAATATATGAAGTTATAGAATTCATATGCCACAATTACGAAACGAACCTAATATAAAATAATATAAGTTTGATTTGAACAAGGGAAGAATGCTCTAATGATGGAAAACTCAGTATTTAACTTAAAAATGCTGTTTAAAACTGACATTTTGATTTTGTTTACTTTAAGGAACTAGCGATGTTTTCACTGCTTATTTATTTGTTAAATTGTACATTTTTAAAGAATAAAATGAAATTTTAATTATCAGTTTGAGACAAAAATAATCCAAATATAGCTCACAACATTTATATTTTTAAGTTCCTTAAATCAATCAAAAGAATATCTTTTCCGTTGACACATTTGGAAAGTGACATTTTGTAGCCACTTACTGTCAGCACAAATATTGCATTCGTTTATTTTGTCTTGTTCGACCTGAATTCTTGTTAAGGAAGTTTTATCTTCCAATCTTAGTCTCAGGAATCTATGTTTCAGAAGGTTTTGAATTAAAGCTTGTTTATTGTATTTTATATCCATACTTATGAGGATGCTGAGTCATCTGTTTTGGAAACCATATCATAGGCTTTCTGAATGTCAAAAGAAACTGTTATCACATATTGACTCATAGCAAATACGTCGCAAATTTCTATGTCCAAACTAACTAAATGCTCATTGGATGACGGATTGATCTAAAAACACTTTGGAACGGTGATATTAGGATATTTCATCTAGAGACCAACTCAGGCGATTACTAAACATTTTTTCTAAAAGTTGACATATATTGCACGTTATAGGAATGGGCGTTAGATCGTTAGTTTGAACGATCTTTAATAAAGAGATATTTAATAAAGGTTTAGATAACGCTATTACTGTGGCCTATCTCCATTGGTTAGGAAAGAATTGCGTTGTCCAGATTACATGGTACATTCAAAGAAGATATTTAAAATTATTTTTCTGAAAGGTTCTTGAGGAAACTGTTGGGTGCGTCATCCGGGCTTGGAGCGGAGTTTTTACCTACTTCAAGTACATAGAGGATTTTGTGCGTATGGAACGGCTGGTTGTGCTCTTCTCGATTGTTCTCTAGCAGTTCATTGTTGGTTTCCTACGAATGTTTGTTATTCCTGTAACTGGAATTGGAGCGGAAGGATTTGAGGGAAGAAAATAATAAAAAGTAATTACTACTTTTACTTCCTCGTATTCTACTACGTAATATAGAGATACAGAAATTCTGCAGCGAAAAGGGCCGACAGAAAAACTCTCTCTGTAAGTTCCTGATACAAAAAAAAAAAGAATTTTTTAGTTGTAATATTCAGAAAATTACATTTTCGAATACGTAATTTAATCAGAATCCTCATTTTGTACGATCTTGATGCCGACAATTGGTTTTCAACACATCTATCTGTTCGTCCATCTGTGTACAAACAACACTTAAATCTATACCCTACAATGGATTTTCACCGAAACTGATATTTTCTAATCGATGTAATTAATGTCATGGCCTCTAAAATTGGAGACGAATGTATTCACTTTGAATGATGCTTCACATGAAGTTCCATTGACACAAAATTTTCTCAGTCGATCGGGTGGCCGAGATCGCTAAGACAGTAGTGCAGCAATCCCCGCGAAGCTGTCCCCGCTAGCTGACAGATCGTTCGGCGCCGGATCTCGCCGGTCTGTGGGGAAGATCATCGCCACCTCCCGAGATGAAAACATGCAGTCATGACTTACCGGACTAATGACATTCGCCCAGAATCACCAATCAATCAATCAATCAATCCCAACAACCGAGTTTCCGTTTCCAAAATTGACGTTTTTTCTAGAACATTACCATACCTTTTCTACACGACATAAGCAGTATGCGAGAATGTAAACACATTTTAGGGAAACCCGATCTGTAATTGCCCAACTCCGTCTCGTGAAATACTGATCCTCTCCTTCGTCTAGTGTGTCGCTCACTTCTCAATGAGATAACTTTTTTTTTTTAAATTTATTACTTCTCGTTCGACAATTATGTCTTTTGAGGGTTTTGAGAATACAAAATATTACATAGCTTCTTAGGATATGGCCATCCTTATGTCACGGTAGATTTCTGAACTTTATTGAAATTTTTATTTTTTAGATTATTGTTCTGTGATTAGAGATGGTATACTGGTGGAAAGGTACGAGGGGAAAGCCAAGTTAAGGAGGTCTAAATTTTTTTTTTAAGGAGGTCTAGTTTCAGCCTTTAACTTTTCAGCCTTGTAAGTAGTACTGCCCTTTGCTAGAACCGCGTCGGCGGGCGAGTTCGTCTCTGTTGCGTCTGTGGCAGCGGCGGCGGCGGCGGCGGCGGCGGCGGCGGCGGCGGCGGCGGCGGCGGCACAGCGAGTTTGCGCCAAGCCGCGCAACCTTCGGGAACCCGGCGGCCTTGCGACCCGAACATCGGACGCTTCCCGCGCGGCTTCCGTTGGACGCGCCCGGCCGCGCGGAGCGGCGGGGAGCGGCGGGGACGGCGACGGCGCCACGCGAACAGGGCCCGCGCTCACTCACAAGGCACGCTCCTCGGAATTCAATTTGCGCGATCACTTGGATTTATTGATTTGTGATTCCGAGTAATCGATTGATTAGTGGGCGCGCCAACTACTGAGGTCGTTAGTCCCATAAGTGTAGTTCATGTTTTTCTTCCTGAGGTGGCGGTGATCTTCCCCCGCTGGCGAGATCCGACGCCGACCTACAGTCCACTAGCGGGGTTTTCCCCTACTACATATCTTCCACCAGCGGGCACCTGACAAGTTCTAACTCCCCGACTGGTCTCCCGACTTGTGTGGTAGTGTAGTGCATGTTAGTGTGTGTGTGTGTGTGTGTAAGAGGTGAGGATAGGACAGGGAAGAGGAACGAAAAATCGCGCCGGTCCGGGACCCGTTTGTTAGGGTACTAACTACTCCGGCATTCGCTCGGTGTTGATCGGAGAAACCGAGGAAAACTACCGATCAGAGCAGACGGCCGCTACAATTCTCCTCCAGACAGCAACTGAATTCGATCTAGCTCACAAGCTAGTGTCGAAAATCCTGCCGCCTTCGGGACTCGAACCTAGAACCCCCCAGTCAGAGGCACTGCAGTGACATCAGTTGATGCACTGAGCCATCGCTACCGGTATCACTTTGATACAAAGACGCGGGCCTAGATGGTCGAGGTGGTTAGAGTATGTGGCGACTCAGCGCCTACGTCGGAAGGGTCACGGGTTCCAGTCCCGCCGTAGACATGGTTGTTTGTCCATTGTCTTTCAAGTACGTGCGTTGTCGGGGAAGGACTTGTGATCCATCTGACCACAGACCGAGGCGCCTGCTCTTGTTTGAAGCTTGAAAAAGCCCCCGAAAAAAAATTGATACAAAGGTAATACAAACCAAGGCAAAACTCTCATCAAAAATTGTCAGGCATCGATCATATCAAACTCTCAGAAATCGATAATAACAGATGTACTTCACTACAACTCAATACTACCATATCAATGTACAAATCCACAATAAGACTCATAATTACTATGCCTGATTGATACGGATTAATGCCGCCAATACACGTATTCGCGAACTATAAATAATTTAAACTAATTCCCTGAGATCTGTAACTAACACCTGATTGTTTATTTCCAATAATCACCTTAAGAAACATTGAACCATTAGATCACCAAATCACATACACTGGCACAAACTCATATCATAGTATACATCAAATCCCGTCACTCTCTGAATTCAGACTCTTAAAAAATTGAATCCATAGAACCAAGATTCAGAGTAAATATCGGGTCCGTATATTATAAATCAAATTCACAAAGCTTGAACCTTGCTAGAGGACCCGTAATGGGACAACTTCCTGATCAATAGTATGTAAGTTTAGAATAAGCCAATTAATAAATAATAAAAATTACATGTGTAAAGATCAAATAACTATCGATGTATTTTCCTGAAAAAGTATTATTTGAACAAAGAAAATCGGTGGAATTGAACTCTCCGGGTTAATTTAAAATGTTCCCACATTTAATCTTCAAAACGTGATAAAACGTGAAAATGTATCTGATACCGTGAATGTAGAACTGTAATCACTCTCTCCCACCTACTAATAGAGTGGAATGATTTCGAACGTGGGAGGATACACTAATTCAAATCTGTGTTGTTTGTGCGACTTGGGAAGGGTGATAATCGATAAGAAATTTTTAAAAAGCACTTTTTTGCTTAAGTTAATATGATCAGAATTATAATAGTAGTAAATTTATTGCAATGAATCATTATAGTAATAACTGTATAAGTATATTATCAATCAAAAATGTACTATTGCTACTGTAAAATGTAAATAAAGTCGCCAAGGACGAAGTCAATAATGTGGAAATAGACGAAGAAAGTGAGAATTTCGGTATATAAAAAGGTAATTATTTTTTAAATTTGACATTAAATACGCAGCAAAAACGCAATGAGAAGCCTGGCAAATAAGCCAATCGATCACTCGCTTGCAGGTTCGAGCGACAATAACAGACCTTGAACTGACACCTAAGCAATTTTGAAAAACTTACATTCCGTTTTTAAATTATTACTACTGAAACGAAGTTAATACTATTATCATGGAATCTTACACAAAAATTATTATATTACTTATTTGTATTACATAATATATCTTAATTTGGATCTTGGAAACATCACTTTTTCACTTTCTAGTTTTCCTTGTTTGCTGCTTCGTATTAAAGATCTTAGAAACATTAAACTTTTATTTTATAACTGCTACTCTACTCGTCCGTAGGTAGAATTTTCGCAATTTTTTTGTCTGGTCAACGTAATTCAACATTTGATGTTCAACATTATTCACGATTACTGAAAATTATAAAGTATTGTTTAATAATTTTAAATAATTTTGAAGAAATTTGGTGAGTTTAGTTTTGAAAATGTCCCATGTTAGTTTCTTTGGTTTAGTATAGTGGTGGTTTCTCTAGATACTTGGCTTTAAGAAGTAATTACGAAGTGGTAAATTTTGAAGATAACATGAGTTTCAAGGCGATTTGCTATTATTTTTAAATATTGAACAAATTCACCACAAGAACCACAATTCGCTTTTGAGTTTAAATAATCATGTAAGCAAACTTCCAATACAACCAGTGGAATAAACAAATAAAAATATGTATATTATTTTATTTATTAAAAAGTAATTGTACACAAGTACAACCAGAAAGAGTGTCTATAAACTTTAGTGATAAAACTAAATTTTTCTCCCGTTAGACAGGAAAATTAACAAAACATCATTGCTATCATTAAATGAAAGAATTACACCACAAAATTTTTTATACAATCAACATAATTAATATGCTAAATATTAGTCAGATTTATTGGAATCTGAATTCTAAATGATCGATTTGCCTTGCTATATGTTGGGAAAACAAATACTGGCATCTACTGGGGAAATGAATACTTTAAAATATTCTCGCGAGATGTTTTCCACCAAACATTTTACGAACCACATCTGGGCGTGGCAAACTGTACCTTCCAGCGCCATCTGTTGCCATCCATGTGAACTCCCATCACATTTATCGACTGTAGTTCTTCCAAGCATTAGTACATATTTAAAAAAAAAATCAAAACTAAGGCGGGAAAATATAAGGTATTTTGAACATTGTAAAAATGTTTCCCGTTGAATGCACAAACTGCTCATCGTAGCATTCATAAAACAATCAAGAAGTATTTTCAAAAAAAAAAAAAAAAAATTCAAAAATGATATTATGAACTTTCCTATGTTCGGTATTTCGCTTGCAGTACTCATGACCACATTTCAGAAGTTAATAATTATTTCAATTGACATAGAAAATAGAATCTTTTGACGGGAAGGACATATTCTTTAGAAGATGAAGCGAAACACAAGATGAGATAGCGCCACATAATTTTAAACAGACAAAGCCGCTGCACACTAGTATTCCATTCCCGCCATGAAAAAGTTACTTTACGATAAAATTCACCAACTTGTTTTATCATTCATAAAATTTATATCAATTTAAGTCAAGGCAAGAGCCAGACTCACCACTAAATAGAAAAAAAACACATGAAAGAGGTTGTTTAAGGGAAGGACATTTTACTAACTTAGCATGGCGCTTCCTGCGGCTTTTATTCATGATAGACTTTTTTATTTGGGTTACGCAAGATTACAATAAAACGGCATTTCAAACACAATGCAGTTGCTGGGGACGTTATTTTTCAGGTAGAGAAAATTGAATGAAAAAATCAAAAAAATAAATGTTTCTTTTTTAAATAATGTCAAAATAAATGTTAGTTATTTTAGTCTGATGAATAACGTTGCAATGAGTCATTCTGGAAATGTGGTATTGTAATTCTTAGCGAACTACCATTCCAGTTTCTTAAGGTAATTTCAATTGTAATTAATAAAAAAAAACATTTTATCTACAAGTTTACCCGATATTGTAAATGGATACGACTAAAATTAGTGCCAATTGACTTTGCTTTTATTGCGCAAACCCCCAAACGCGTTTTATATTTCCAAATCTACGTTTTTATAAGAACAACCTTGAAATGTAGAAGGATTTGAAATCATTTTCCCACCAATAAACTTAGGCGCGAGAGTGGAGGACCAGAAGATGTGTTTTCGTGAGTAGTTACACTTTCACTGATTTCCACATTTAGGATGGAATTTTATTTCATTTAAATCTTTAGCAATGGTTATCGACCCACCTACCAAGTGAATTTAATTTCTTCCAGACGAATACATTCTCTGATTAAACAAACCTTGAGAGTCTTATAATTGTTACTTCGGTTCGCGTCAAAATACAACATTTCGCGTCTGGTGACAGGACGCAAAGAGAAGAAAATTTATTCGAGGTGACGAATCTAATGTCTTTTTAAAGTTAATACCAATTTCTACATAGTGAATTTTTATCTTTATTACGAAAAAACACATTAAGTTTGAAGCGAAAGTTGCGTTTTAGTTGAGTCTATGCCTGAGTTGTTGACAGTAAGGTAGCGAGTGATAGATAACAAAACTTTGCCCCTGAGAAAATTCAAAGTTTTTAAGTGATCCATCTGATTGAATCAAGACAATACCGCCCACACATAATAAAATTAGGCATTTAAATAACACAATTAAATAGATTTTCTTCTTTGACAAGCACCGTCCTTCATGAACAGATAACACGAAGTATTAAAATCATTCAGTTTGTCAAACATTCACGTAGGAAACGGGTCAATAATAATTTTTTTATTCACTTTAAAGCGAGAGTTTTCCTGTAAAGAACGCTACATCTTTGGATGCAATGCCATAACAATGATTTGCGATATCGAACTTTGCAGGTGGCGAGAAGAGAAAATGTCTGTTAAGCCAAGAATCTATCCCACGAAGCAGGGCGACTTCTGTCAGCCGCAAGCCCAAGATCCCCAAGAAAATGTACAGAATTTGAAAAATATGTAAATATGCTTTAAAACAAAATATAACGTGTTAATTTATTTTCATAATATTATCAATTAACGAAATTTTAAAATATGAAATCGTAAACGTTTCCAAGTTTAAGCTGAAATTATTTCTGGCAGAAAAAGTAAAATTTACGCAAAAATATTTTAAAAAGTAGTTTAGATGTACCAACCTGTAAAGAGGCTTCAAACCGATTAAAAACTAAAATACACAGATTGAAAATTATGTATGAATTAAATAGATATTATCACAACTAAATTAAAATTAAAAAAAGTTTTCTTCAATTTTTCAAATGCCTTCCCGAACTTAAATATTCTCTAAAGCGGCTCTTACCTCAGGACGATAAAAACAATTGCCATACTTAATAATTATCGTAACCAACAAAAAGAAGATATTCACCTCGGAGCGGGCGTTTGGCTTTCAGCGGAGGCAACGCCTGCGGTGACTATAGCAAGATGGCGGCGGCGTGGGCGCGCGGCAGCCGACCTCTTGACCCGGCCCGTCGCGCCACTCCGCGGCTGCGTCGCGTGGGTTTCGTCATAAACGCGCGCGGCCGCGTACGAGCGGCAAAGGCGATTAACGTGTTTATTCTGGCGAACAATCTCCCAATTATCTTTGTTTTCCCCGGCGCGGAGAGGGAGGACGCGTGGAAAAAGACCTTAAGCAAATTTCTGTCGGAGGCGGAGACGCGCTGGGGGGCGGCGGCGTGTGAGGCCGCGGTGGGAAGCGTTATCGAGAGTGCGTGCGAGTGGGCGTGGCCCACACCGCGGGCGGGCCCGGCCGCGCCGGTAATCGACACGCAGTCTCGTCCTGGTGAGAGGGGGGGGGGGACGAGAATGTCAACGACGAAAATTGTTGGCTGGAATTGAAAACTTCCTTATCTTTGTTCCCTCCTCTCCCCTTATACACACACACACTCACACACACACACACACACACACACACACACACACACACACACATATATATATATATATATATATATATATATATATATATATATATACTACCCAACTACACATTCACATTACACTAGAACTTGTCGCAGTGTCTCTTAAGCCCTAGGGTTCGAGTCCCGATGATGGCTTTCGACATAGTTTGTCAGTGAGGTCGTATTCAGCCGCTGTGTGGAGGAGAATTCAAGCGGCCAGCTGCTCTGATCAATAAAGCTTTTTATGGTTTCTGCGAGCAACGCCAGGTGAATACCGGAACAGTACCTTAACTACCACGCGCGATCTTTCCTTCCTGTTACTTGTTCTTTCCTCCCCCTTACTTTCACATCCTCACACTCACGTGTACTACACTACCATACATGTCGGGAGCTCAGATTGTACCCGGCTGGGGTAGTGCGCCGCTGGTGGGAGAGAAAAACGACCTTCGCAGTAGTCACGCACAGAATCACTGATCAATTAATAAACTATACACGTCGCGAGACCGTGACAGCCTAGTTGCTGATTGATTGATTGTTAGTGATTCTGGGCGCGTCAACCACCGAGATCATTAGTCCCGTAAGTGTAGTTCATTATTTTTCATAGTGAGGTGGCGGTGATCTTCCCCCGTTGGATGGCGAGATGCGGCGCCAACCTACTGTCGACTAGCGAAGTTTTCGCCATTCAGGTATCTCCCACCAGTGGGGCACCGCCCCAGCTGGAACAAGCTCTAAGCCCTCGACTGGTCTCCCGGCATGTGTGGTAGTGTAGTGCATATTAGTGTAAGTGTGTGTAAGGGGTGAGGATAGGACAAGGAAGAGGAACAAAAGACCGCGCGCGGTCCGTGGCCCGTTTTTTAGGGAGCTGCTCCGGCATTCGCCTGGTGTTGATCGGAGAAACCATTGAAAACCACCGATCAGAGCAGCCGGCCAGAAGAATTCTCCTCCAGACAGCGACTGAATTCGACCTAGCTTAAAAGCTAGAGTCGGGACTCGAACATAGGACCTCCCGGTGAGAGGCACTGCAGTGACATCAGTTGATGCACTGAGCCACCTCTCCCAGTGGAGACCAGTTGCGAACGTGACGCTTGCCCCGGCTGGCACGGTGCCCCGCTGGAGGATGTGCCTTGAGGGGAAATCCCCGCAAGCCAACGAGTAGATTGACTTGGTTTAGTGGTGAGTTGGAGTTGACATTTATATAATCGAAATGATTGAAGGCGTTGTCATTGTCAACAATATTATTTATTTCAATAAGAGGCAGTCGTTTTTGTGACCTCCAGACAGCAGGAAACTGATGATGATGGCTAAGCCATCGAAAGCTGCTCTCGTTGAAATAAATAATATTGTTGACAATGACAACGCCTTCAATCATTTCGAGTAGATTGACGCTGCAACTCACCTTTCAAGCGGGAAAGAACACCACATCTTCTGGGATATAGTATGCACTACAGATCAAACTGCATGCAGCAACATATGATAGCGGTTACGACAATTCCAACAAAGGTGCACTGTTACTCTCTTCCGAAATCGATGATTTTCTCTTAAAACAATTGCCTGCGCTGCTTCACAACATGGACTATTTTTTTTGTTGAAAGAAATTGAATACTCTATTCAATTTCTGAACGATTAACTGACGTTTTGGATTCACATACGTACAAGTACTAACTTCTTGAATAAGACGAACTTGTAAGAAAATATTAAACAAATTCTAAAGAATGATTTTGAGAAATGGCAAGGTTGATCTCTTTAACGTTCATCTCTTCTTCTAAAGGGATTTCTCAATTAAATCTTTAGCAATGGTTATCTACCCACCTACCGAGTGAATTTAATTTCTTCCAGACGAATACATTCTCTGATTAAACAAAATATGAGATTGCATATAAATGTTACTTCGGTGCGCGTCAAAATACAAAATTTCGCGTCTGGTGAGAGTACGCGAAGAGAAGAAAATTTATTCGAGGTGACGAATGTAATATCATTTTGATGTTAATACCAAAAAGAGCAAAATCATAAAACTCGGCCGTCTCAATTACTTAAACTCATTGTACTACAATAATTCATTCTGGGAATCTGTATGTACTCTGGGATAGAGGTAATGAATGTTTTCGTGAACTCGGAGAAATAAAGAACGAACAACATGGCGGAAGATGCGAATAGGTCGAGTCGGGAAATAACACGCAATTTCGTTGTGGCGACGTCGATGATGACGCTAAAGTATACGACGTTGATCTCTCTGGGAGTTCTGTAACTGGCGATTTTCTCGCACAATTGGTTATTATGTTTTCACACATTATTCAGCTTCATGTAGTTGACCGATCAGACCAGTAGACCTACTGACTTGATTCTGATATCGATTTCATGATTTTTTAGTAGTCATAACACTCCATCGCGAGGCGTTGTCTAAAACGTGCACATAGCCTTTCTTCTCAAGGGTAAAGAAATACTTTGTAAGGAGGAAAGAAGTTGTAATAAGGATATATTATTTATTTTTGTATGTGACGGTATAAATAAAATAAAATTTAAAACTTGTAAAATCGAACTACAAATGTTAACTCGAAACGAAAAATAAATTTTAATGAACTACATTTAGTCTTTATATTCGGAAATAATTTTTTTAACCGCAATTTACCACGTTTAGCAATTTATATTTTAAATTTAACATTGCCGAATCGAAATACTTTAAGAATGTATTTTTGAAATTATTTCTCGACTTTAAGTGACATTTTAAATTTCGAATTTGGCTTTACATTTTTAAAATTTCATATTAATTTTCTACAATTGGTCATCAGAGGTCTATTTTCATCGATTTTGTTTAATATTCAATTATTGTTTATTTTTGGATTTCATACTATTAATGAACAATGAAATACTGTAAAATACTAGTTACAAAATAATTGGCTGATCTACACAATGAAAAACATTAATACACACTTTCAAAACCACCTGATAATCTGGAAGTTAAAAGTCTCAAAAATCAAAATGTCAAAGTAAAATGTATAACAGATTCTCATAACAAGTGATGTATTCGTGGCTACTTAAAACGTCATCTATATCACCATCACTATTTCCAGAGGTGCAATGATTTAATAATTATACCACGTATATCTCAAGTTTCTCATATGAAAATATATTATTTCAAGATAATTACGGTGTGGAGCAAAAGCCATTTATCCTCGCTCTAATTACATTTAAAATGATTTAATTAAAGGTTGTGTATATATTCTTTCTTGAAGCATTATGAAAAAAGCATTAAAAAACTCAACGTTGCTTCAAATTAAATTAACTCTTTATTTAATACATTATAATGAAACATGAATGTACTAGTTATATCTTCTGCCCTTACTTCATTGCAGAGCAACTAAAAATGCAATTTGATTTATGAAAATTATATGTTTAGAAAATTGTAACATTGTTTAATTCATCAACCGTACGAAGTTGCATGTTTCATGACAGTCTAACAGTGTAACTGGATAGCAGGATGTGGTGTGCGAATTAATGAGTGATCAACGTGATTCACAGAACTGCACATTATCTTCACAAAATTTGTTCTCTGCACCGCTGCACAAGTTTTCCCTGTCGTCCCAAGCGTTTACAGACAACTCCATAACTTGCAAACTACCTCGTCTGAAACTTCAACCCATGTACTACATGCATTCTCATGTTTCCCAAGTTCTCATGTATCATTACATTCTCTCGGAATAGAGATATTTACCATTAGTATGCCTGCGTGCAAGTCGTTTAGAAATTACGCACGTGAATATTAGTTGATGAATACGGAAACATCTATTTTTAGAAAGCCTCTAGTAAAAGCGGTTCTTCCAAAGTGTGCCTAGAGTGATAAAAGTTTTATTTGTTGCATTAGTGTTAAATGTGAGAAGATGCTGAAATGTTGACGTATAATCAATGAATGCAACAAAGTGGAAAAATGTGTTCATCCGATAGCATCAGCTACTGACCTTAATATATCATTAAATGATTTGTATAGTTGAATTAAAATACAATGAAAGTCAGCAAAAAGGTCTAAAAAGGTGGTGTAAGATACAAGTAGTAAAATCATTTTATTTTCCTCAAAGGATAGCATCACTCGCCCTATCGGCCTCGTATCACAATCTTTCCTATTCCCAAAATAAAATGTCACTTTTACCGACCGTATCATAAATAACTATTTTGTGTAACAATTAAAACATACTATGAAAACTGTAAACGTAAGCACAGTGAACATACGAATGTGAACAAATGCTATTAATAAAATACAATAAACATTTTTTCTTTTTAATTCTTAGAGTTTGGATACTTGCTCATTAACATCTCTGTTATTGCTTGCTTTGCTGAGAATTTCAAATTTTTATACGTTTTTAGCTCTAAGAGTTATCTACTACTTGTGACTCTCAGACAGAATAATAGAAAAATTATTTTAAAAATAAAAAATATTAACTATTAACGAGAAACGAACTCAATTGTCTTCGTTCCTTAAATAACTTTCACATACATTTAAAAGTATATACGACTTCTGAGTTGCTTATCGTATCGATGTGTGTCAAAAGCCGAACCTAAAACGTCAGCTCAGAAAGCAGCGTAATTTTTTCAAAACGTCGCTCCCAGGAGTAAAGAACTATAATCACCCCGCCAATCACAACGACATTGAGAAACGCTTACTTCGCATCCTCCAACTTCTCGCACATAAATCAGCGGGCCTCGTGGGCTGCATTTGCATCCTGCGTAATCCGCCGACTACGAAGGTCATCGACCTCTGCGGCCCGCGCCGTTTCGCGGGCGCAAAATCGCATTTACGTGTAAAATAGCGGTCCTTAAGGCAACGCAAATAAAACCACGCTCGGATTAGGCGGCCATCTTGGGTGGACGCAGTAAATCAGGGGTCGGCAAACTACGATCCCTCCGGCCATGATTGCTCCACACCGCCCTACTTAGTGTGGCTTGCAAGATAAGTATGCGAATTTAAAATTTTAATTCTTTAAACTGGGTGTACGCGTTGTAGGAATTGACAGCCGGATGCTAAAGTATACGTTTCATAAAAACTGTCCTTCATCTGAAAAAAATATTCCATTAATTTAATTTGTCTACGAGTTCTTACCTGTTTTTGGAAATTGTTATTTAGGGTGAAAAGAGATTTTCAAGGTTGAAATATGTAAAACCTCAATACGAGGGATTAATGTTTGAAATTATATTCAATATTAGGAAATACTAACTCTGAGAAAGTGCCTAAAAAGTAAATTCATTCATCACTTGACCTCACCCAAGACGGTAATTGGTAATTGAATTTCTTGTTTATTTTCCGAAATGTTTCAAGCAATAAATTAACGTTTAAGGAAATTTTCGTAAAAACTGGGTTTATACATACCTTGGAACAAGGGGTTAGTGAGGATGAGTCGGGATAAGAGGTATTTTACAGTATTTCAAACCACTGTATTTAACTATTTTTAGTATTGTATTTTAGTGTATTTTTAGATCCTTCTATGACAACTGCTCCACAGATACAGAAATATTTCGTACATAAAAACATTTGGCTGTATTTCGCTTCTTAGAGTGTACATACCTTTGCTTTAGATATTATCGCGGAAGAATCAATACATTTCAATCGGTAATATCGTGGGATCGACACCAACAGTACAATATCGGAATCCGAAGAGCTAGATTACTAGCGTACAGTAAATCTATTGTTACACTATAGGAACGTCAGAAGCCATATTTTGTTCTCCGAGGGAGAAAGGAGAAATTTTTGGCACTCCGAAGGACTTCTGAGAAATAATGACAGAAAGAAAATAAATATTGTATTTTCACATGATTTACCTTCATCAGAAGAAAAAAAATCGTTTTTGACGAAAATAAATGTAAATTATAACATTATTTATGAAAAAAACTTTATTCATAAAAAATGCATTTAGTTTACTGGTATGTTTTCTATACTCCAATCAATAATTGAAATATCGAGATTCAAATTTCAATAACAAATATTTTGTTATTATTACCGAATAATAATAATAATAATAATAATAATAATAATAGAGAGATTTAAAACTGTTAAGTGGTGCTAATAAGGGATATAGCAAACTTATAAACAAAAGGCTTCGAATTATTTCAGAAAGCATACTCTACGACGAACAAGCTGCTTTTCGCAAATTACCTGTACAGACGATGATGTTTTTAGCTCGAAAAAGATAATACAAAAACCAGGAGAGCTTAATTTAGAGACACAATGTAATCAATATGCATATTACAATCAATTGTAGAAATCACAGTCAATGAAGGAGTGAGACATGGATTCACGTTATCACTATTCTACATATACATAGCTATCTTAATACGAAAAAGTAAATAAACCGCTCCTCCAAAAATAACGTTCAATGGATTTAAATACTATGCTATTTGCTGATGACCAGGTTATGATGCATGATACGGTAGATAAATTAAAATTGGCTTAACATAAACTAAATGTGTTATATATTAACTACAATATAAAAATCTCCAAACCAAAGGTGTTCCTGGGAAATGATTCAACCAGGAACAAAATCATGATTGACCGCAAAATATTGAACAAATATCACTCTTGAAATATTTGGGATGTGATGAGACATACGAGGAAGACAAAGACATTTCCATTAAAACGAATAATTTTCAAAGAATATAAGCGACTATTAGACGATTTCTTAAAGGTAAAACTACAGAAATAAAGCAAATAAAATTGTATGAAGTTACGGTCATTCTCACACTATTGTTCAGTTCGGAAACGTGGGCACCTAAAATGAAAATATTACAGAGAGATAGAAACATCAGAAATGAAATTTATCAATCATTAAAAAGGTTGCTATTAGATTACATTAGGAATGACAAACTTGGCGAGAATTACACGTGTAACAACCAATAATTGCAACCAGTTACAAAAGAAGATGGATGGAAGTGTAAAGCCTGTGCCAGGAAGAATCCCCAAGGAGAACTTGAATTTGCAAACCTTCCGGAAAACGAAATGCTAGTCGACCGAGGACAAAATAGTGAAGCCCGAAGAGGTAAACATCTACGGAATGGGGACTCCTGGGAATCAGAACACAATTATGAGGATGATAATGATAATAATAAAAACAACAACAACAACAACAACAACAATAATAATAATAATAATAATAATAATAATAATAATAATAATAATAATAATAATAATCAGTCGGCCCCGTGGCGCAGGCGGTTGGGGCAGCTGTCGTCTGCACCGAGGAGGTCGCAGGTTAGAATCCTGCGTCAGGCATGGTCGTGTTTGTGATTGTCCCTTCACCTCTCATCAGCGTCATCCTATCACCTCATAATTCACAATTCAAGGTGTAACAACCTCGTCGTACCGAGGGATACAGCTGCAAAAACTGATCCTGAAAGTTACACACGTTAATCGTGGTCAGAAATGGCCGATACGTTAATAATAATAATAATAATAATAATAATAATAATAATAATTAATAATAATAATAATTAATAATAATAATAATAATTAACAATTTTTAAATATTATTATTACTATTACTATTATTATTATTACTATTATTACTATTATTATTATTATTATTACTATTATTATTACTATTATTATTATTATTACTATTATTACTATTATTACTATTATTACTATTATTACTATTATTACTATTATTACTATTATTACTATTATTACTATTATTACTATTATTACTATTATTATTATTATTATTATTATGATTATGTCTGTTATTAGAGAGTTTTGAAATAGACGAACTTCTCCTTTTCCACAATGGATGAATTAACACTTGGATGAATAAACGTTAACACAAAGGTGACACACAGAAGAGGGCAAGCTATTCATTTACACTGGAAATCGCGACATATGTTCCGATCCTTATTACATTTCTGTATTTGGCCGCTTCGAGAAAACGTTTGCATACCCCTGCAGTAAATAATCGTTTCCTGGGCCGGCCGCTTGTCGATTATGCATAGGGGGGGGGGCGCTGGCGGGGCGCCCGCGACGCCGCCCTGCAATCCGCCGGCTTCACACGCGCCGAAGCCTGCACCCGCGGCTGAATTTCGGCTCTATGGGATGGCTATCGGCGTAATTGGAGAGGACCCGCGCTTCGCATACATTACTCCACAAGCGCAGGCGCGGCGCAGTGGTCCGGAATGGCGTGGAAAGCGAATTTTATATATATATATATATATATATATATATATATATATATATATATATATATATATACTGTTTATTCAGTACGGTCGTTTTAGAAGGAGATAAACTTGACAGAACTGTCGTCGGGTCCATGGGATCCAGATCAATTAATCCATTGTTTCTTGGGTAGAAAGCGTAATACAGATCTGTTGTTCTTTAGGCCTTCCTGCATCGACTCGATCGAGTATATATATATATATATATATATATATATATATATATATATATATATATATATATATATTCTGTAGTGGCAGCGGAGATCTTGTGGTAATCCAAGATAAAATATTTGGGATATAAGAGGTATCAACCACAATAGTATGTTGTATAAATTTACTATTCAGAAAATTCAGCCATACACGTGTTTCAGGAATTTTTCCCATCATCAGTGGCTCTATAATGTTAAAATGAAATTAACATATGAATAGCTACATCATACCAGGAAGTACATAATCCAATTGAACATTAAAATTATTTATTTAAACAGAGTACTTACCCAAGTAACATGGATTAAACACATTAAACACCATGTTTACTGAATGTCTATTTAATTTTAATATTGTAGTGCCACTGATTTTGGGAAAAATTCCCAAAACACGTGTATGGCTGAATATTCTGCACAGTAAATTTATGTAGCCAACTATTGTGGTTGATAGCTCTTATATCCCGTATATATATATATATATATATATATATATATATATATATATATATATATATATATATATATATATATATGGGTGTGTGTGTGTGTGTGTGTGTGTGTGTGTGTGTGTGTGTGTGTGTGTGTGTGTGTGTGTGTGTGTGTGCGTGTGTGTGCATGTGTAAGAGTGTGTAATATTTGTATTCCGTCATTATAAGCGACCTTTCTCGTCACAAAACATCGTTCATAAAATGACTTCTTATAGCACAGATAATGAAACGTGAAATGAATGGCAATAGTAAATGCGTCAAAACATATTCAGCCAATCACAGTAAGAAAATTGTGAGAAGGTAACGGTAAAACGAACAGCCGACCACCAATGTCAAGTAGCCGTGATTTCACAATAAAATTGTTTCTAAAAATTAACTTCAAATCTCTTAATTTAAAATGCTGTTATACAAAAAATAACGCATGCAGCTCGTTTATAACGTTGCTTTACTGAATTTTTACAAATTTTAAAACTCGCTCCTAATAACATCCTTCGTTTTCAAAACATGCACCCAAGCGATAAAGTTTAACATAATAAACTAGCTGCATAATACATTATTTTCAGCCCTCAAGCCAACATTCTCATTTTCTGATCATTGATTGTGAAGATTCACTTTGCGGTAAGCGTGCAAGTGGCACTTTGTGGGATGACTTCAGATTCAGAGGTTACGCCTAGTGGGGCAGGAATTAGCGAAAAATATTTTTTTATTTTCAGGCCCAGGTATGAAACCCACTACTTCCGTTTACTGTTTATTGATTAGAAAGTTGTACTTTGCAGTTCGCGTAAAGTGTGGTGCGTCGCATACGGTAACAAAGCATTTTCTGGAACTCGAACTGTAAAACAAATCATGGCGTTTTAAATCAGTTGTCTGACTGCAATGTAAGATCGTAACAATAGTTACATCTGAACGAGACCTTGTGCTATATATAAAATAATAAACGTACATTAGGAGGTAGGATTTTCCAACTTTGTCTCTAGAAAGGCGGTAGAACGTTAGCCCGTACGTGATCAAGTGCACTTAGACCTAGGATTAAGGTGTTTCTTACGTTATTACGTCTGCCTAAATGAATGTTGAAGAAGAAAATACGCTTCCCTTTCTAGCTTTCTTGCCAACGGACTCACCATATGCAAGATCACATGAAAAGAAAAAGAGTTGCCTTGTCTCACATTCCCAACAAAATTATGTGATTGATTTAAATTGTACGTTTTCAGCTAAACTTGAAGGGTCTTCCTGAGCCCTTACCCCTACTCTCCAACCAAAGTGCTCCCTCCTTCGGCTATCAGTGACATTCATTTGGCCAACGGGCAGTGCTCATGAGGGCCTGCTCGCAAGCGAGCGGACAGTTCACCCTATTATGCCCCTTGTTACATACACATGTAACAACATTCCTAGACAACTCGTATTTGTACCTTTTGGCACTAACTTGCAAATTTTATTTCTTCAGTAGACAACACATCAATTGGTTAGTGCTAAATGTTGCAAAAACTTGCTGCCAGAGGAATGCACGAAGAATTTTTGATTGATTGATTTGTGTTTCCGGACGCGTCAACTGCTTTGTTCCCTTTAGTGTAGTGCATGTTTTTCTCTCGGGAGATCCGGCGCCGACTTACCGTCGTCTAGTTGGGTTTCTCTCTAACCAGGACTCTCCCACCAGTGGGGCACCGCCCCAGTCGGGACAAGCTCTAAGCTCCCGATCCGTTTCCCGGAATATGTGGTAGTGTAGTGCATGTTAGTGTGAGTGTGTGTGTGTGTGTGTGTGTGTGTAAGGGGAGAGGATAGGAAAAGGAAGAGGAAGGAAAGACCGCGCGCGGTCCGTGGCCCGTTTGATAGGGTACTGCTCCGGCATTCGCCTGGTGTTGATCGGAGAAACCACGGAAAAATACCGATCAGAACAGCCGGCCCCTAGGATTCTCCTCCAAACAGCGACTGAATTCGACCTAGCTGAAAAGCTAGGGTGGGAAATCCTGCCGCCGTCGGGAAACGAAACTTGGACCTCCCGGTCAGAGGCGCTGCAGTGACATCAGTTGATGCACTGAGCTACCGCTCTAAGTAAGTCGCACAAAGACGACAACAATGGGCAAGCGCTATGCGCACAAAATTACCTTGGGCATTATAGGGGTAACTTGGAACACTGTTGTAGACAGTACTAAAAAGTAATTATGGATGTAAACAATGAAACTATAGTTTTGCTAAATGGGCTTTACAGGGAAACACATTTCGTATTGAAATTGCTAATTATTTTAAGTCTTGCCAAATGGTGCAAATGCTGCCAGAAAGATGTTCTGGGTGAAACAGTAACAAACGAATGATTTAACACTCCAGAAAATGTGAAAGACAAGACAAATAATCTCGCTTGTTATAATATTAGCTAATTTGTTGACGTACATCATTTCAAATTTCTTCACGGCCTAATTTTTACTCGTTAACATCCCAAAAATTTTATTAAGTAAAGTTAAAAGAAAATATCTTATTAGTTTATCTACTACTTTAGAGGTCACCAATTTAATTAAGTAGCGTAAACACCAATTCTAATGAGACTTTGTGATTTGGAATATTTGAATTCTGAACATGGTGAAGGCATATATAATAACCACAATTACTTGAACTGGCAAATTTATGTAAAAAGTCTCGTCCTGGTAATGCCTTTGAAATCACTGCCCTCGACGTGGTATCACCGGGACTTCGAGAGCTTTCACACCTTTGGCAGAGAATGCGCAGGGATGCGCTACAATTTAAATTTCCTAAAGGAATGCATAATGGAAGCCGAAATGTTGACGTTTAAAAATATAATTGGTGTCTTCTTTGCAACCTACACTCAATAAATTCCACAGGAAAATTTTTAATTTTGATTGACTTGTAAATAACTTGTAATGGAATCTTAATAATATAATTACTTGCATTAATAACAGCCACTACAGCGCCTCTGACCGGGAGGTCCTAGGTTCGAGTCCTGACGGCGCCAGGATTTTCGACACTAGCTCTTCAGCTAGGTCGAATTCAGTCGCTGTCTGGAGGAGAATTCTAGCGGCAGGCTGCTCTGATCGGTAGTGTTCCGTGGTTTCTCCGGTCAACACCAGGCGAATGCCGGAGCAGTACCCTACCAAACGGGCCACGGACAGCGCGCGATCTTTCCTTTCTCTTCCTTGTCCTATCCTCTCTCCTTACACACACACACACACACACACACACACACACACACACACACTAACATGCACTACACTACCACATATTCCGGGAGACCGGTCGGGAGCTTATAGCTTGTCCCGGCTGGGGCGGTGCCCCGCTGGTGGGAGAGTCCTGGTTAGGGGGAAACCCAACTAGTGGACGGTAAGTCGGCGCCGGATCTCACCATCCAGCGGGGGAACTAATGACCAAAGCAGTTGACGCGCCCGGAAACACGAAAACAATCAATCAATAACAGTCAATTAAGGATCAAAAACTTACTTAAATATTTCATTTTTTGTTTACATATATACTTTTTTACCATGCACACAGTTTGAGTCATTTGGGAGCAGTGTGAGCCTGGCACATGCCGCCTAACGGGCCCACCCTTTCCGAGTCGCATCCTTAAGTAGGTGCAAAATATCTCGGCAAAAGTACCGTGATGGCGGCGCCTCGCCGAGACGTGGCGAGCATTGAGAAAAGGGAGATCGA
This sequence comes from Teleogryllus occipitalis, assembly GCA_011170035.1. Taxonomy (NCBI): domain Eukaryota; kingdom Metazoa; phylum Arthropoda; class Insecta; order Orthoptera; family Gryllidae; genus Teleogryllus; species Teleogryllus occipitalis. The sequence continues at coordinate 26,114 of BLKR01015623.1, forward strand.
GGAAGTTTTGTGGAAGCGCGGTTATTTGCATTTTAAACGTCGAAGATGCGAGTCAGGAAGATCAAATTGGTGTGGGTTCGTGAATACATTACTACGAAGCTTTATAGTTTGTATTAGGAATGTATTTATGTGGATGTTTGTAATTCGCAAACTTCGTGAACTTGAAGTCATGTTTACTATCTGATTACTGTGCTTGAGGTTTCATTCTGCTGCAGAAATGTAGTTATTTCGTCAGTACCTTACAACATTTGTAGCTCTCCTGCTGCTGGAAATAATATCCGTGATTCAGACGTGAATATGTTTTATTTATCAAGTTTTGTTAAAATCTCTCTTTGCTAACTTTATTCGCAGTTCAACTGAATGAAACTGTATAAAAAAGGGAAAGAGAGACCAGAATTCACGAAAACGTGAGTAGATTGCACTTCCCTCAAGCGTTACACCTTTTCCATCTTCTTTATGACCAAAATTAATAAATATATAAATAAATAAATACACTTGGTCAAACATATTTAGAACTTTTCTCATAGAGAACTATGGAGGTTTATTTATGTATACATTATATCTTTTATCTAAATGAATAAGCAGATAAATAAACTTTTGGCTGAAAATTAGATAAATATCCTTCCGGGTACTCCAAAACTTTCATCACATTTTATGCTAAAGTAAGTTAAATTCCTTCTGGTTGTAGAGTAATGAGCGCATGTCTATTGTAAAAAACTTATTGTAACTTTCATAACATACACCTTAACAAGGTTAACCTTGTTCAAACATCAAATTATACGCACAAGCACAATGAATTGAGACGGTTAAATAATACAAACTAAGTTCAGTTTTTTGTTAATTCACGCTAGAAAATTCGTACAAATAATCGTAGGAAGGTAAGAAACATTGTTCTGATGTAAAATTTCAAGTTTTATTTTGTGCACAGTTCATGCACTGCACATTACAGGCAATTAAATAATAACAATTTATTAATATTGCCGGGATGCATTACAGGCAATTAAAAAATGTTTATTCGCTTAAGTGCTACTTTTTATTTTAACAGATGTCTATTAAATCAGAGTATTTCTGTATATTAAATAAATGCTTATTGTAACTCACAACAACAAAATAATCCATTACGTCTTTAAATGGATTTTAAAATGATAATGAATTCGAACCTTCAAAATCTTACGCAACATATTCCATCTTCAAATTCGATATCACTCGAGTCAAGACTTTCGGCGATAATATTCCACCATTCTGAAAATGGAACAGAATGTCTTTAGATTGTGAAGTAAATCATGACATGAAATTAAATACTCTCATTGTAGCAGATATTTCTAAAACAACTAACACAAGATTGAAAACCACAATAGTCAAACGAATGTTATGCAATGGATGGAAGCGTCCGCAAATGATTTGAGTGGTGTGTAAAGAACACAAAGGCACATTACACGAAGAGCGGTCGGAATAGCCACTGCAAATACCTATTCATTTACTTGTACTTTAATAAAAGGACCACACCGGAGCCACACTCGATAATGTTTTTCATGGTCGATTCGATTTGATTCGATATGAAAGGCTCATCCCGTTTCGTACAAAGAATCCAACCGCAAAGCTATGAGTTCTTGCCTGGAAGGCCATTAATGACACCGAAATTACAACAGTTCCAAAGTAAACGCTATACTATTTCAAAGGTGTAAATTGCACGGTGCCCTTCGATGAATCGGCCTCATGCTTTTTCCCTGCCCACCCGGGCCCGCCTGCGAGTGTGGGTGTGCCCAGAGGCGTGTGCCAATAAACTGGGAACTTGCCTGGCGAAAAAATGCAGACGTCGATGCCCTAGTAAACCGCACGGCCTGCGGTTTTCGGCAACGGAGGAGGGCCGGCCAGGTCAACGCCCCCTGTATGATCCTTCCCCTACATCGCGAGAAAGTCGAACGCAGTCAAGATGAAGGCGGTGGAGGCGGAGTACAGTCACTGAAACTCGATTCTTAATGGACACAATCGATATTTTACTATTATTTATTGAAAGTACGTCAGAGGGGAGAAATATCCAATATTGTATTCAGAATTCAGGAATTTTTGAACGTAAATTCATACCAAACATGTTTAATAACAGTGCTATGACTGCAGCCTCTTGTTGCTTTTCGACTTATGTGTCTACACAGGATTAATACGAATAATGAGTGACCTTAAAAGGACACCTTTTTGACATTCTCAGTAGAAAGAATTTCAGGGAATAATATCTGATAAATACTCGTAAACTGCACATTAGAATATTCAAAATATATGTTAAAATGAAACATAAATGTACTACTGTTAGCTGTATGTGATGAGACAAGTAATAGTATCATCAATATTTCGCGGCTTGCTGAATAGTCGAGTGCATTTTTTCACTTACTTTGAAGAATAACCTTCTGAAAAAGCCTCGCGACTGGATCGAAATCTCTAAACAAGAGTATAAAATATATCATTTTCTTTTCATAATTATGCATTACATTGCCTCTATTGATTGTGCTCAAGTCCAGCTCCTCATTTTCAACAGTTCAACATTTCATGGAGATCCTACCACACTGGAGTGACGCACTGAATCCTCATATGGGCTACTATTATTATTACTTTAGTGATCCCACGGCGAAACAAACGTAATGACATAAATCCGGCATTCGCCAGGATTCGATCAGAGAAACATCACGGAAATGTGGGGTCAGAGCACTTTGTCTCCAGAATTGATGAGGTAATGAACCAAATTGGTGTATCTCCCAAGAAACTCAACTTTTCAGAAACAGAAAGTATGCACATTGAGCCTTGTAATTCACGATGGGATTGAACTAGTTTCTGAACCTTTGAGGGGCGATAGTTAGCATCACAAAGTAAGATCGTGTTTTTGTAGACAATATCTGACAGCAGGATGGAGCAACGACTTAAGAATACACTCATGCGTAAAACTAGAAAACAAACAAAAATTGAGACAAGTCGCTTTCGAAATAAGTTCCTCAATTCTCGTCGCCTCACCATCATCTCAACTCGGGTTCGTAGTATAACCGTTAGCATAACTAACTATTTAGCTGGAGACAAAAAAATTTCAATCTTCGGGGCTTGAACCTGGAAACACAACTGTCCAAATTACAGCCACATGCTGTATTGCAGATGGTGTTTGAATTTTTATGTATTGCTTCAATCGATCATTAAAAACTTAACTAACTTGGCAGGGCATTAATTGAGAAGAAATGCATTATTTGGGTGTCATTAAATGGGAACTAAATGGTTTCACAAAAATTGGAAAAATATTACGTTTCAGCCTTGGTGAGGAGAGCTTCAAGATAGCTAGTTCGCGGAGTCGCAAAGAGTTGCACACGAATGGACGACTGCAATACCCTGCCCAAAGAGTGCTTTAATTAGGCACATCGAAACATAAAGCGGTGACCTCCCCATTTCAACGACCAGTTTTCATTGCTTCCAACGACTCATCCCTCTCGTACGGCTCATGAAAACATTTCCCAAAAAGAAAACCAGCACGACTAAATGGCTAAACAAAGATCTACGATGTGTCTTTTGTAAGCCAGATTATTTGCCACCACGAGTCAACTTGTCAGTCCACACATCTCTCTCTCTCTCTCTCTCTCTCTCTCTCTCTATATATATATATATATATATATATATATATATATATATATATATATATATATATATACACTACACTACCACACATGTCGTGTGACTAGACAGGAGCTTAGAACTTGTTCCGGCTGTGGCAGTGCTACATTTGGTTGTTGGGTGATACCTAATTGATGCTCACATTGATTGAAGAAAATCCCTACAGACCGATGTAGATCGGCGCCGGATTTCACCATTCAGCGGTGAAAGATCACCTCCACCACCACATGAACTGCACTTACGGGACTTTGGCAGTTGACGCGCTCAGAATCATCAATCGATCGATCATTTTCCAATATATAGGTTTTATTTGGTTAATGCGTTATTTTACGTGGTGAGTCTCGGGCCATCAGACCCGCTCTTCCGTCTGACCACGCAAATTTCGCTACGCTCCTTTCACCATCTACCGGGAAAAGGCGGTATTATGTTGGGCGACGAAACAGGCGATTTGAATTTGGCTCAGAGGCTTCTTTTAGACTTGAGGATGTTTTACATGTAGTAAATCTACTACATGGGACAGCCGGCTTTACTTTCCCTCCGAAGGAAGGCGTAAGAAGGATTTTTTCGCCCTTAAAAATTCGCGGCTTCGATCGGGTCTGAACCCGCAAACTTGGGAACAACAGTCCGGTACGCTAACCGTTATATAACCGAATCCGCGGTCGCGCTTTCGTAAGCAAAATATTATTTTGAAAAAAAAAAAAGAAAACAAGCTAATTTGGCGGATTTGCGTTTGGGAGCACCGTGCGCCCGGCGCGGGACCCGTCTGCATCTGGAGCGATCGCCGCGGGCGGCGGGGGCTGGAGCCCTCGACCGGCCTTCCGCCAATGAGCGCGTCGCGCTGCACTGCGCAGAATCAGACTGTCGGCGCTAAAATACGTTTTGCTCGCGTTGCTGCGCTAAGTGGAGCGATTTCGCGAGGGCTCAGCATCCGGTCTTCGTCGTAATTGCGCCTCATTTACCCCTTTTGTGCGAAAATAAAACCGCGCCGATGACGTCACGCCAAACATTGTTTAATTAAAACTCTCTTCAATACATGCAGATGTAGTATGATCCATATAAAACAGGTCAACAACTGTTGTGGCTGTAGTGTTTCTGACCGGGGGTCCTAGGGTTCGAGTTCCGACGGTGGCGGATATTCGACACTACTACACTGTCAGAAATTACATTAAATTTAATGTAGATTTAATGTACGACAGTACATGAATTTTAATGTACCTGATACATTAAAGGGAGATTAATATATTTGTACATTAAATTTAGTGCGTAAATTAAAATCAATGCTCGGTGTACAATTAATGTACATGTACAATTAAATTTACTGTACGTGTACATTAAATTTAATTTACGCATATGATAATTACTTTCATGTACTTCACATTAAAACTAATATAGACATTTCTGAGAGTGTTCATATCTAGGTCGAATTTATCCTCTGACAGGAGAATTATTGCGGATGGCTATTCTGGTCGTGGTTTTTCGTGGTTTCTCTGAACAATACCAATCGCATGTTGGAGCGATACGTTAACAAAAGGGTCGTGTTTTGCGCGCGATCTTTTGTATCTCATTCTTGTTCCCTTCCTTTACCTTACTCACTCACACACTTACATGCACTACACAAACACACATGTTGGGAGACCTGTCGGTAGCTTAGAGTTTGTCACGGCGGGGGTAGTGCCCCAGTAGCAGAGTTACCTTGAGAGAAAAAACTCTCTCCATGTCGATGTGTAGGTCGGCATCGGGTTTTATTTCACCTTCCGGAATATGAACCACATCACGGGGTTAATGACCAAAGTAATGATGAGCCAAGAAACACAAAATCAATCATATTAAAACTAGTTCGAGGATATAGCTATAGGTTGGTGAAGCGAATTTTTTATTTATGAAGTGGCATATTCTACAGAAAAAAATCCAAGGAGTACAAAAGATGAAAAGGATTTCAAAATACTAAAGAAAGATTTCCTTCGCTATTCTATGAAATACAAAGTGTGCTGTTACCTGAGAAAACTAGAAATAATGGTCTTTACTTACATGTGTTTTTTTCTACATTTTCGTGAATGCAGTGCGAACAAGAATGAAGTGAGTATGTTGCTGCTTTTCTTTCAACGCAGGTTGCATCTCGCCATGTATAGAAAACAATTGTTCAAATAATCACCAGGCTAGAATTAGAATACCAAGAAATAAACAGATATACCCTTATTCTTTTTAATTAGTTTCTTTTAAAAATTCCTTACAATGAAATGGGTTGAAATGAATTTGAATAATTCTTAATTAAAAGTAAAGTTTATCATGGTGACATTCATCTCGAGAATTGGTGAGATCATCATGCAGATCAGGGAGGAAGCTAAGGCCTTTATGACCTCCTCTTTTCGAGGCACGTCTTTATGATCACAATGGTGGTCTTTTGGATGCCTTCTACTGGATGTATAATGATAGTGATCAAGAGGGATGAATGATGCTGACATGAATAATTACCAATTTTACTGAACAGCCCCCTATCGCGTAATTCATCGTAGAGCTTATAGATTTATGCCGTATAATTAATCTCTAATGCTTACAGCTTCATATTGCATTTTCTCCTCGACGGCACAGCCTTAGTAATACCATGGACGGCATTTCTACATTTGAGGCGCTCGGAATTAGATAAGGGTTACTCATCTGAAGTGACCTTTACAGAAGAATTGAATGTTCAAAGATTTCATTATATCAGATGATGAACATTAAACGTACATTTATTGCAATAAAAGGATTGTACATACTTTACATTATTGTATTACACTTCATCGCCAGTGACTTCCTCAATGACACACGAAAAAGTTAAATATCCCTATTTTGCTTGTTGATTGAATTATTTTCTAATACCAGGCGGATCAATTGATTCCTCCCTCTCAATGTTTCGAAGGTACGAGCTCTGTGTAATTGGGGAAAATATATCTGAGTTTCAGGGCATGAAGACCCAAAGTTGACCGAAATCGAGTTAAGAACACTGATTAACTAAAATATTGTTTTCCTTTGCATCAGATTTGGTAGACGACTTTGTGAAAAACTGATAAAATAAATCATAAAGGAGCAGTGATGGATTGAGTGACAGAGAAGAACCTAAAGAAGTTCTAGTTTTGTCAATATGACAAATCATGACGTAAAGAGTCGTCATGCCTCAAAAACAAATTAGTAATTCTCATTGCTTCACCACTGTATTCGCCATAAAATCCTCTAAATCATGATTATTCAAGAATGTTTCCAGAATATCCTGTAACGATCAGAATAGAATACCAATTGATTTGCCTCGTCGAGAGGATCACCTCTCTAGATACGTTAGACCCCCAAAACGAGTAGTTCTTAAAACTCCTATCATAAACACATTCTCTTAAATTTTAGAATGATGCGTAAAGGTCCACAATTACCAATAGTAGACCGAGATGAGTGAAATGGCATCGCACTTGCTCCAAATGTATGACAGAGAGGTCTAACTGTGAGTAATGAATGCACACACACCCACCCACCCACCCACCCACCCACACCCACACCCACACCCACACCCACACCCACCCACCCACACCCACACACACACACACACACACACACACACACACACACACACACACACCCCACACACACACACACACCCACACCACACACACACACACACACACACACACACACACACACACCCACACACCACACCCCACACACCCACACACCCACACACCCACACCCACACACCCACACCCACCCCCACCCCCACCCACACCCACACCCACACCCACCCACACACACCCACACACACCCACACACCCACACACCCACACACCCACACACACACCACACACACACACCACACACACACACACACACGCGCGCGCACACACACACACATACAGCATATCCGATTGCTAAAGATATGATCTATCAGTGCAAACTATGCACATCATTATCACGCTTAATCATCCCTATCTCCTTGCCTGCCGTCCTTCTCTATCGTTTCCTCTGATCAAAAAAGTGGACACAACCGTTGACACGTGTATTGGAATTGTACCGAAATTGTTTTCTTTTCTAAAATTATTAGAAAACTTTTAATAATATAACAAAAGACACTGAAATACGAAAAATTTGCAACCATGTAATTCTACAATACGTCTATAGAGAGAAGAAACATGAGAAAAGTGGAATAAAAATGTATGAAGAATGGCTCGCAAAGGATTGGCAAAGCAGACCGACGGTATCTCATATCGACAGAAGTACCAGAAAGAAATGGAAAGAGTACACATCAGATCAACATAGGCTATACATTTAGGAACAAAACTTTTTTTCTGTCTAAAGGCATTTTTCAGCCAAAATCACATACTTCTTTTACTCATAGGGGGCGTATTGAATTCATTAGATATTAAAGGTGATCCTAGGTTCGGGAATCAACAAACCGTGAAGTCCTCCACCACACGAAGGAGACACTTGTGAACCCAGGCCGGAATTCGAATCTGCAACTCTTCAGATTGAGGCCATGAACCGGTAGGCTCGTTAAACTTTTCCAGGACATATAACAATATTATGAAAGAAAAAAAAATGTTTTTGAGGGTATGTTCTATTCCTACTAATACATGTACTTGGCACTTTCAGTGAAAACACGGAGTCTGGCGGCAAAACGCGGCGCTGCAATCGACAAACGAGTTGCCTGCGGTGATCCCTGCTCCGCGTCATTTTGCTCCGTTTGCGCTCCCACCGGTGCCCCGACCGACACCACCACCTTGTCCATTGCCATCGCCTCTGACTCTTTTCTTCTGTGGTGGTGGTGGTGGCTGCGGTGATGAGGCGGAGACTGTGGGAGAGACGATGGCGATGGCAAAGGTAGAGGTGGAAGCAGTGATGAGTCCATCGCTGCCATTAAAACCGCCACGGCCGCGGCGGCGGTGGCGGCCGTCACCACTACCACGACCATTGCCATCGTCTCGGGCTCTTCTTCTGTGGTGGTGGCGGCTGCGGTGACGAGGTGGAGACTGTGGGAGAGACGATGGCGATGGCAAAGGTAGAGGTGGAAGAAGTGATGAGTCCATCGCTGCCATTAAAACCGCCACGGCCGCGGCGGCGGTGGCGGCCGTCACCACTACCACGCCCATTGCCTTCGCCTCGGGCTCTTCTTCTGTGGTGGTGGCTGCGGTGACGAGGCGGAGACTGAGGGAGAGACGATGGCGATGGCAAAGGTAGAGGTGGAAGCAGTGATGAGTCCATCGCTGCCATTAAAACCGCCACGGCCGCGGCGGCGGTGGCGGCCGTCACCACTACCACGCCCATTGCCATCGCCTCGGGCTCTTCTTCTGTGGTGGTGGCTGCGGTGACGAGGCGGAGACTGAGGGAGAGACGATGGCGATGGCAACGGTGGAGGTGGAAGCAGTGATGAGTCCATCGCTGCCATTAAAACCGCCACGGCCGCGGCGGCGGTGGCGGCCGTCACCACTACCACGCCCATTGCCATCGCCTCGGGCTCTTCTTCTGTGGTGGTGGCTGCGGTGACGAGGCGGAGACTGAGGGAGAGACGATGGCGATGGCAACTGTGGAGGTGGAAGCAGTGATGAGTCCATCGCTGCCATTAAAACCGCCACGGCCGCGGCGGCGGTGGCGGCCGTCACCACTACCACGCCCATTGCCATCGCCTCGGGCTCTTCTTCTGTGGTGGTGGCTGCGGTGACGAGGCGGAGACTGAGGGAGAGACGATGGCGATGGCAACGGTGGAGGTGGAAGCAGTGATGAGTCCATCGCTGCCATTAAAACCGCCACGGCCGCGGCGGCGGTGGCGGCCGTCACCACTACCACGCCCATTGCCATCGCCTCGGGCTCTTCTTCTGTGGTGGTGGCTGCGGTGACGAGGCGGAGACTGAGGGAGAGACGATGGCGATGGCAACTGTGGAGGTGGAAGCAGTGATGAGTCCATCGCTGCCATTAAAACCGCCACGGCCGCGGCGGCGGTGCGGTGGCGGCCGTCACCACTACCACGCCCATTGCCATCGCCTCGGGCTCTTCTTCTGTGGTGGTGGCTGCGGTGACGAGGCGGAGACTGAGGGAGAGACGATGGCGATGGCAACTGTGGAGGTGGAAGCAGTGATGAGTCCATCGCTGCCATTAAAACCGCCACGGCCGCGGCGGCGGTGCGGTGGCGGCCGTCACCACTACCACGCCCATTGCCATCGCCTCGGACTCTTCTTCTGTGGTGGTGGCTGCGGTGACGAGGCGGAGACTGAGGGAGAGACGATGGCGATGGCAACGGCGGAGGTGGAAGCAGTGATGAGTCCATCGCTGCCATTAAAACCGCCACGGCCGCGGCGGCGGTGCGGTGGCGGCCGTCACCACTACCACGCCCATTGCCATCGCCTCGGACTCTTCTTCTGTGGCGGTGGCTGCGGTGACGAGACTCTGGGAGAGACGATGGCGATGGCAGCGGTAGAGGTGGAAGAAGTGATAAGTCCATCGCTGACATTAAAAGCGCCCCTTCTGCTTCTACCTGCGCCGCTCCCATTGACATCGTCTCTTTTACTGCCTACATCTCGCCATCGCAGTCTCCACTCTAGGGACCACCATAGCCATCGCACCATCCTACATGCCTCAGGGCGTGGACTGACGTGACTGCAATCCCTCTGACCGGAAGAACCTAAGGTTGGAGTTCCGACTGTGACAGGAATTGCGACACCAGGTAGATAGCTAGATGGCATTCAGCCGCTGTCTGGAGGAGAATTCAAGCGACCGGCTTCTCTGATTAGCAGTTTTTCATGGTTTCTACGATCAACAGAAAAATGTTGGATCCGACCCTAACAAACGGGCCATGAACCTTGCGCGATCTTTTCTGCCTTTTTCTTGACCTATCTTCTCTCCTTACTTACACACTTGCCCTTACACTACACATGTTGGGAGAACCGTCGGGAGATAGAGCTTGCCCCGGCCGGGGTGGTGCCCCGCTGAGTAGAGATATCTTGCTGCGGAAAACCGCGCAAGCGACGTGTAGGTCATCTGTAAGTCCGCGCCGGATGACGTCATCAAGCAGAGGCAAAACACACCTCCCGCGTTCAGAGCGTGTCATACACTGACTTAATCATCATTATGTACTCGGAAACACGAAATTATGAATCAATTAATCACAGCCTCCTTCTCGGCACTACAGACATTACCGCAGTCCCATCACAGGCACCACCACCACCATTGCCTTTGTCGCCGCTGCCGCCGCCGCCATCACCGTCTATCTTATCCTGTCTCCCTCTCATAGCCAGGTTTTGCCGCCGACTCCGTCTCTCTCCCTCGCTTTCGCTTACCCTACCACCTCCACCACCACCATCGCCTCTTTCGTATCCTCCTCTACCACCGCAGACACCTCTTACCCGTCTTCCGCCTCTGTCGGGCGGCGTTTATTGTGGTGACGCAGCTCGTTAACGGCGCAGGAAAATACCTGGAATTCGCGCGCTTTTTCCACGAAAGTGGCAATTACTTCTGGGAAGGATGCTCCGCTTCGCTCCGTCGCCGCCACCGCCACCGCCAACGCCTCTCCCTCCCCCTCCCCCCACTCGGCCCAACAGCTGCAACGACGCGCGACCACCGTCAGCGGGCGAGTCGGTAAGCTGCTGTTTCGCTCACAAGGCGCTGTTCTTCCACGAAGCCAATTCAAGACATGAATGAGTCTACTTCGATGTTTGCATAGGATTTTTTTCGTTTGACTGGCCATCAGCTGTTACGGTGCCATCCAATCAAAAGCTTAAACGTCATCATAAGGTCGTCATTGCACTGACATTCAAGCTCCCGAATGGATGACACCGTAACAGCTGTTTTATGTCAAAGGACTCTGGGATTAAATCGAAGTATAGACTTCCGCGACCGGAAATACACTCGTATTCTCCTAGAATCCTCCACAGATGTATAGAACTAGATTGGCAATGCTGCCCCTACAAGTGAAGCCAAGCGGGAGAAGGTAAGATGTCAGCGCGCGCAACCTTTGACTTTATTTACATGGGAAATATAGTTCTTTTAGAACTTAAAGTAAATTTTTGCTTGAACTTAATGTGTTTTACAATAACAATTTTTCTTATTTAACAAATACGTGATCATTTATTACCATAAAAATTACTGTAAATTGTGTTTTAGCAGCTAGAAAATACGATATAGTTTAATCATGTGACAAGCAATCATGAGTACATGTTTTTTTCATTCAAGAAACGTGGATGAGAAAAGTAGAGTTGTCAATGCCACTTATTTATTAACTTTGCTCCTAAGTAATTTGCCTTACTGACATTGCATCGTATTATCAACTGTTAGAGAGCTAGTACTTCTATTTTGATCATTAAACTATTTAATGAGCGAACTAAATAGGATTGCTCCAGTTGTTTTCTGCACCGCTCAGAAATGTGTAATACGTCAAGTATTACCATAGAACGCAATTGACGTTATGGAAGTGCAATGCTTACGAATACCCTGAAATATTTCAAGTGTCACCTGCTGAAGAAAATATTGAAATGTTTAAAATTAAAGCCGTCAGACAGCGGTTCACTTCGTTGCAATTATTACTCGTAACTCTAAAACAAAAGTACGAGAATACAACTCAACTACCTTACACTTATGTACAACGCCTTAGAACGGGGTGGTTGTAAGATAGCGTCACCCGGAGTTTCTTGGCTACAGTGCTACCCTAGTGTCCAGGAAAGGAACCATCAATCTACACAGTGTATATCTGCTAGCTATTTGGCAGCAGTACGCTCTGAAGCAGGCCACAATATGTTGGTCGGAACGGCAGCCCCCACGACACAGACGTGGCTCGTCCCGCACAGTCTAGATCAGTGAATTCAAGACGTACCGCGTGTGGAATAAAGAATGTGTCAACAAAATCGTTTTTTCTGAAATTGATCCGAAAATAACTTGAGCTCGAAAATAAGTTGACTCCTTAATACTCAAGATTTATTTATTACATTTGTGGTTGCTAATTAACTGGCCGTTAGAATGTTACAATAATTGTTAGCAAAAAGGAGGTGTTCTAAACGAAGATTAATAAACTCATTTTAATGCTGTGGTTTCTTGATATACAACTATTCCTAGAAACGCTCATTCACCAGTCGCTAGAGAATCTGAACATAAAGTTTGTATGAGAAATTTTGACTTGATTTTCTCTACAGTAATAGATCTTACAATTAGATAGTTCCATAAAAGTGCAGAAATTTAAAAATTTTCAGCTGTATGAATTCAGCGCTTAAAATATGCTAGTTGCAAATCTTTCCTTCCACGTTGCGTCACGCCAGAATATTTATTCATATGGTCATCATTGCCCCCATGCTAATAAATAAAGAGCCACCTTTATTCACATTTTCTATTTTTCTCAAGAACCACGGATAATGTCACAAAGGGAATGCAGGTGAAAAAACAGCCGTTTTTTCGCGCAGCATTACATAACTTTCTCTCTACCGCGTAAGCAGTAGCGAGAAAGTAATGTAGTCTTCCAGTGGAAAGTAATGAAATAATCCAGTCAATTTAGGTAATTAATTTATTATTTTAGCAAATATTTGTTGCAAAAACAAATTAGTTCATTCACTGAAAATACATTACATTGGTAATTATGAAAATCTTTGCTTTGCCAAATATAATAACTCATTTTATTAAGCAAGTTTTATTGCCACCAGAATGTGAACTACGTTTTTGAAAATTCACTTAATATAGTCACATCAATCCATGAGGTAAAAAGAAACATTACAGTGTGGAATTGTGTACTAATGCTGTTTAGTAAAATTACACACATATTTATACATTTCATGAGTAGATTATAGTGCAATGTATTGTAATTATGTGTAATATAAATTTGTTTAGCAAAAATATAATTTTCGATGAATTTTGGTCTTGTTTCATTTCTTCGGTTATTTTTCATCCTATTCTTCTCTTTTGTGTACTTGAACATTCCAGAATCAAATGAAGAATGATGTACGGAGAATTGTAAGAATTATAGATGTTAGAATTAGATTTGCTGGTATTTGTCTACGGGTTAGCCTTCAGAGGTCAATAATGAGTTGTGTGATGATAGAGTCATTCTCCTAGCGTCACACGTCGGTTGTGATTCTAAAGTAGTTTCTTAATTTAATGATTTTTTTTGTTTTGACTGTAATCGTTCTATACCCCATTTTTTTATAACCATACATTTTGATTACATCATTGTGGGCTGATGGGTGGATTGATTTATTAACGAGAAAAGATGCTCATTTTATTGCAGAATCAGTTGTTTCATTACTTGAGATATATGTAATATAAGATATAAATTTCCGTTTTTATGATTAACTAATTCATGCGTTTATTGATAGATTTGGCTGTTCAAGTAGATTTATTTCTTATTTTTATTTCGTATGTATTCAATTACGCTTGATAAGTAACAATGGTAAAATGTGTCTTGCATGATTTTAGGATATCAGTTAGGGCAAATTTAATTGTAAACATTGTAGATATTTTAAATATTGAAGATCTTTCCTATAATTTTATTTCATCCAAAAAACTCTTCATTCATTTATGCGCAATGTTTTTATTTCGCAAATAAAGAATTTTCTAAAAAAGTTCATTAGCAGTTGTTTTCGAAAACCACCAATGAGAAGTTTTATTATAACCTAAAGATTTGACTCTAAAACCTTGGAATATATTTTCATCAATCATATAATTTGACTGAAACATAACACTTAAAGAACATCTATAAAATAAAAGGATAGAATTCTCGTTGATATGGGCGGTTCCTTCTGTCATCCACTCGAAATAATCACACTATAATTATATGGCTTAAAAATCGAGAAGTTGATAGACTAAAAAAATGTTTCGTCAGTACCTTGAATATATAATTACTGTCTATCAACCTACAATCATTCTGACAATTGAATTGAATTGAATATGTCATTTTAAAAAACATGTTAGCTGCGAGAGTATGAGAAGCTGCTGACCTCTTAACGTATTCAATAGAGAATCTTATCAAAATATATACATGCCACGATAGTGAGATGAATAAACACGATTCTTTAACCGCTAACACGCGATTTAAACGTCAAAACTTATAATATCAAAGGTATGTATTTATAAGTTACAATTATGATATTTGAAGACGTTAGTAACTTTTATGACGACACACAAAACATGGGTTCAGACTATACAATACCTTTGAGGAAATAATTTACTAAATATAGGAACAAGAGAATCTTTTTTATGTTAGAGTCCTACAATAGAGTTTTTTGACGTTCGCTGCATTATGGCTTCTTTCCGCTGCAACGATACAATACTTTTTTCTATGTAAGTACGTAAAAATCGAGTAGTAAAAACTGTTCTGAATCTCTTTCAAAATAATTTATTCTATATTTATTTTTGGTTAACACTCCAGTAGGTGGGCGGTTTGAAGGAACGCACTTGGTTGTTCACAACACAATAGATCTCCAAATTTTTTGTTCTGATAGCCATCTACAATTATTGGAACATTTTGAATCCGTGTTTACATCCACCGTGTCGTCTTGCTTTATGTTTAATAACTGCTTTACAAATTCTAATTTTGAATTTATTAGCAATATTTTTATCCCTTATTATTGAATGCAATTGTCAAATAGCAGATTTTCCTTGCACAGTTATTGTGAAAAGAATATCACTGTCTGGTCCTGAGATGTGGCAGATATAAAAAAGAATTAGAAAAAGTTGGAATGGAAATAGAGTTTTGGAGACGTAGCTGTAGTATACCGTTAATGGAAAGAATCGTAAATGAAAATATAAAGCAGCAAATGGGTATCATTTTGGATATAACGGATACAATAGCAGGGAGAAGGTTAAAATGGCACGGGCATCATAGAAGAATGTCGGAGAAAAGATGGTCACTAAAACCATTGGCAGGTGCCAATGCACAGAAAAAGAGACCAAGAATTACATGGTATGATGGTGTGCGATAATGAGAAATCGTCACATCAAAGATGAAGAAGGAGGGTAGAAGAAGAAGGAAGCTTGGGTGCGAGACACGCAAAAGAGTGGTGTAGTTCCACTCGCAGAAGAAGAAGACGACGACTTCCAAAAACGTAAATAAAATGCATATTTTATAAATAATAAGTGATTACATTCAACGTGAATCAACAAACACTGCGACGTTCATAAATAACAAAACCTTTAAGCTTATGTATAAGTGAGAACGCAGAAATAGTGGCTTCGTCACTATTTCTTGCATTGTCCTCGCTCTACATGGCGTTCGTTTCTGACCTGTGAAATGGTGGTCCCTTCTTAGAGTACTTCCTCTATATTTTAATCTTTGTATTTTACGGGAGTGCATAATTTCCTTGCAAACTCTCGCTTGTAAACTGTCCCTCACCCACATCCCCCATATAAACCAACAAAATAAAAGAGGCCAGTAAGAAGGCAGGAATAGTGGCTTCGTCACCATTTCTTGCATTGTCGTCGTTTTGCATGACGTTCATTTGTTTCCCGACCTGTGAAATGGTGGTCCCTTCTTAGAGTACTTCCTCTACATTTTAATCTTCGTATTTTACAGGAGTGCATAATTTCCTTGCAAACTCCCACTTGTAATCTGCCCCTCACTCACATCCCCCATATGAAACAACGAACTCAAAGAGGCCGGTGAGAAGGCAGGAATAGTGGCTTCGTCACCATTTCGTGCATTGTCGTCGTTTTGCATGACGTTCATTTGTTTCCCGACCTGTGAAATGGTGGTCCCTTCCTATAGTACTTCCTTTACATTTTAATCTTCGTATTTTACGGGAGTGCATAATTTCCTTGCAAACTCCCACATGTAAACCGCCCCTCACTCACATCCCCCAAATAAATCAACAAAATCAAAGAGGCCAGTGAGGAGGCAGGAAGCCGAGGCGCAGCGTGTGGGCACGGGCGGCGGCCCCTAGCGGGAGGGACACGCCGACCCGGCCCGGCCCAGCCCAGCACGGCGACGCGTCGGCCATCGCCAGCGGCGCCCGGAGGAAGCTCCGCGGAGGGGGAGGAGGATGGAGGGGGGGAGGGGAGGGTCGCCTCATTAGGGCGATGCGGCCGCCCATCCATCTCGCGGCGGCGCCCGCGGGCGCGCGGACAGCCGCCCAATTAAGCCGCGCGGGCAATCAGCGCGTGTCGCCTCGCGGGAGCAACGCGCCGGGGAAATGACAGGTTGGCCGCGTCGCCGCGACGCCACGGCCGCTGCTGACACCGCGCGCTCGGTGCCACAGCCACTGCCATTGTCACCGGCACCGCTCATACTGCAGCCGTCCGCGCCGCCGCCAACGCCACCTTGGATGACACCGGGGCTGTTAGCCGCTACCTCCAAAGCCCCACCGGGAGCGGTAGCTCAGTGCATCAACTGATGTCACTGCAGCGCCTCTCACCGGGAGGTCCTAGGTTCGAGTCCTGACGGTGGCAGGATTATCGTCACTAGCTTTTCAGCTAGGTCGAATTCAGTCGCTGTCTGGAGGAGAATTCTAGCGGCCGGCTGCTCTGATCGGTAGTTTTCCGTGGTTTCTCCGATCAACAACAGGCGAATGCCGGAGCAATACCCTATCAAACGGGCCACGGACCGCGCGCGATCTATCCTTCCCATTCCTTGTCCTATCCTCTCCCATTGCACACACACACACTTACACTAACATGCACTACACTACCACATATCCCAGGAGACCGGTCGGGAGCTGAGAGCTTGTCCCGGCTGGGGCGGTGCCCCGCTGGTGGGAGAGTCCTGGTTAGGGGGATACCCCACTAGCCGACGGTAGGTCGGTGCCGGATCTCGCCATCCAGCGGGGGAAGATCACCGCCATCTCCCGAGAAAAAAAACATGCACTACACTAACGGGACTAATGACCTGAGTAGTTGACGCGCCCGAACATGAATAAATCAATCAATCCAAAGTCCCAGTCACCGCCTACACTGCAGCAGCCGCCACCGCCACCGGTGCCACCATCGCCGCCGACTCCTCCAACTCCCCAAACGGCGCATCCAATGCTTTCCGGTCTCCAGAGCCTCCAACGATACCGCTGTCATCGATGACACCGGCAAGGGTGCTCAGGGCTTCAAGTGACGTCACTGCAGTGTCTCTGGCCTGGAAGTCGTAGGGTTCGAGTTCCGACTGTGGCAGGATTTACGACTCTTGCTAGATAGCTAGGTCGAAATCAGTCGCTGCCTGAAGGAAAATTCTAGCTACCGACTGCTCTAATTGGTAGTTATTTATTTGGTGTACGGAATATCTAGCGGAAGACTGCCATTCGGCAGTATATGATGTTACTTTTCCGTGGTTTCTCCGATCAACACCAGGCGAATGCCGAAGCAGTACCAACACACGGGTCACCGACCGCGCGAGATCTTTCCTTCCTCTACCTTGTCCTATCTTCACCCTTTACTTACGCACACATACTTACCAGACTTCTCGGGAGACCAGCCGGAAGCTTAGAGCTTGTCCCGGTCTCTCGATAAAAATTCACAACACTTACAGGAATAATGACTTTAGAAGTTGACGCGCCCGGAATCACTAATCAATCAATCAAAATGGATCACACCGGGGCTGTCGCTGCCATCTCCATCGCCTCAGTCACCGCTTACACTGCAGCAGCTAACCCCGCCGCCGCCATCACCTCCAACTCCGCTAACGGCGTCGCCAACGCCTCCTGAGCCTCAATCACCACCGCTATCTGTGATCACACCAGGGTCATCGCCGCCACCTCCAACGCCACAGACACCGCTCACACTGCCGCTGTCTCCACCGCCACCACCGCCGCCCACCCGCCTCCGGCAACACTGCGACCGCCAACCACTGCCACCGCTGCTGAGGATGCCGGAAGGCTAACGCGCGGTGCGACGCGATGTTTGGGTGGGTCCCTTGCCACGCCTACAATGTAAAGGAGAAGGTGGCGCTGATTTTTTACACGCTGCAAATATACATGCTACGAAGGATTCGGAATTCGTGATAAAAATTGGTGTCATTTACTAGTCATTACGTGTGATGAGAATGTAAAGCGTTGTTCGCAGGCTGATGGTCGGAAGGGTGGTGAGAGAAGGGGAGGACGGAGTGGACAGGGTTGAAGCAGTGGGTGGGATGGACGAAATGAACGAGAAGACGTGGGGGATGGGATGGATGGAGTGGTCAGAAATACGGAGCGGCCGAGGAAGACTAAGGGAACGGGAAGGCGTAATGGGCAGGGAAGACGGAGAGGATGGGAAAGGCGGAATGGGTGGGAGGACGGAAAGAACGAGAAAGGCGGAATGGGTGGGGAAGACGGAGGGGACGGGAAGGCGGAATGGGCGGGGAAGACGGAGAGGACAAGAAATGCGGAATAGGCGGGGAAGACGGAGAGAGCGGGAAGGCGGAATGGGCGGGGAAGACGGAGAGGATGGCAAAGGCGGAATGGGCAGAGAAGGCGGACAGAACGGGGAACACGGAAGGAACGAAGAAGACGGAAAATCAGAAGGCCGAGAACACGGAGAGGTTGGAGGAGAGGGCCGAATAGACAGAATAGGAGGCAGGTACCGCGCTCAGCGGAGGAGAGAATCATGGGAGTATAAACATAGGCGGTGATGGTAGTTGGTAGTTGGCGGTGATGGAATTTTGGTAGTTGTTAAGAGAGTCTTGCAAGCGTGTGATCTTTTCGGAAGTATGCCTGTTTTATTAAATATTTGCATTCTCATTTCCAAATTATCGCCGTCACTTTCGTTGTAACATCCATCGAATGGACGGGCAGTGGACGACGAATAGGGCTGTAAGCTACAAATAGCCCCGTAATGAACTATTCAAGATTCCTGGTAAACACTTGTAAGTTAACATTTATTTACATTCAAATTCAATGATGCCTTATTTTACGGTGCGAGACCCACCCATCAGGTCTTCTCTTCCGCCACAACACACAATGCCGCTATGCTCCTTAAGACTTACTTGGGCGACGAAACAGGTAAATAGAATTTAGATCAAAGGCTTATTTGCGATTTGAGTATATTTTAAATGTCGTAAATCTACAACGTTGGACAGCTCTGAATCCCTGGAGAAAATGTGTTCATGGTGTACAAGGTATAAAGAAAGAACACGGATTGACGGACGAGAGGGGATATATTGAAAAAAAAGGGACGAGCATCGTGGTATGCGCTCTTCTTAGGCGACGGCGGTAATTGTAATAGTAACCGCAACAAAGAAGTGTTTTGGAAATGGTAGAACTCTTTACAACTCGCAGTAAACAAAACTATTAATATTATTCAATTTTCCATACTTTTAAATCCCTACTTCCAGAACTCAATTTGCTTAATGTAATAGTCATTCCAAATTAAAGTAAATATCAAGTAGCCATAGAATTTCTAATTTCAGAAGTTAATTATATTGTAAAATATGTATCAACTTTGGAAGACAAATTTATCGTCAAATAAAAAAACAATATTTGACATTAGTCGATTGTCGGCGTCCCTTTCACCACCGACAACAATGAGGTCGCAAAATTGACGGGCAGTCGAATAGTACACCGGCAAACAGGGCGGATACCACAAAACACACACACACACACACACACACACACACACACACACACAGCGTATGAAGAAACGTCAATTGTGGGCGCTGTTAACCATAAGAAATAAGAATTTTTATTCTAGGACGACGCTTTAGTTAAATACACTGGAACGTTCGTAACAGCTGCGGGTTCAGAGTGTTTCAGAGCCCAGAGTATGGCGGGAGGGTCAGTTTAAGTTCAGACCCCCTAATAAATTCGTTCAGAGTATTATTTATTTCTTTATTAGAGTTTAAGGGCTCTTCAACAGCTATGGTCATTGAGAACTATTAGTGATGATATAATGAGTGGATAATAACTAAAATGGTAAGATAAATGGAGCAATGGAGGAATGAGACGCAGAGGAAATAGGAGAACCCCAACAAAACCTGCCTTTTCCACTTTTGCTCGCAAATTACACATTCCAATGCCACATAGAATGACTAGGAATCGAAACCAGGTCTCAGTGGTGGAAGGTGTATTGCTCGTGAAGACGTAATTTTCACGCCACAAGTCCCCAGTTTTTTTTACAATACATTAAGAGTACAAAAAAAATGATTGAGGGCAAGGGTCCCAAGTCCAATCCGGATCTACCGCTTCTTTATTTTTCTTCTTATTCCCTGAACGTTTACATGTGAGAACTGGATAATCACTACGGGAATCAACTTTTTAATCGAGAGGAAATGTATGCGTGCCTGATTGCCTCTGTAAGTGCAGTAAGTCAACCAAAACGCTTTCTTGCTTAAAAAATAAAAAAGACAATTTTTAGAGAAATTTCTAGGAATTTTCTGACTGAAGTAGCAAAATAATAATCAGTTCCTCATCAGTAGATCGAGTAGCGTCAAATGACACCTCATTTGTTTGATTGGTGTACCGGACGTGGTTTAACGGATGTGGGTGACATAGACAGATGCAGGTTAGTCGATTAATGAGTTCGTGCAATGTCTGACACAATGAACACGTCTCTGACTGCTTCAGAGCAACGCTGATAACAATTCTATCGGAAAGAAAAAAATTAGGATGGTTATGGCTCATGTTCTTCAGTTATCATCTCCAAATAATTAGGACCGCTCTTGTTGTCGATCGTAGTTTGCATATAGTTAATGTAATCAGCAGCGTGGCTAGCGTGTGCAAGCGGTTTCCCTAGCACGATTCCTTCTCTTGCAACTCGGTGTACTCGCTACTTTGAGAAACGTATTTTAAAATATAAATACCGAGATACTAAAAACTAATTTATTAAATGTATACAATATTAAAGATAATAATATTGAAGATGATTATGATGATGACGATGACGATGATGATGATGATGATGATAATAATAATACTTTATATTGTGATATATTTATAAAAATTCAATTGATAGAAAGCTAATTTATTAAATTTTACTTTCCAACTCAACTATAGGTTCGACACACAACATACACTCCTTACCTGTTGCATGTGAACGTGTGATTCTATACTGAATCACGATTCCTGAAAGTTCTATTAATTGGAGCCATTTATTAGACTGATGGCAACTACTATGAATTATCAGCCCTTTTTCAACAATAAAAATGTTACATTTATTCTTATTATTTGTACATGGCAGTTGTGTCAAATTTACGTGAAATTATTTTCACTTTAAACATTGAAACTTCGTACGGGTTTGATTATAGTTCGTAAGTTTACGTTCATAATTATGTTTGTAATCTTGGTTGTTGGCTTCTCGACTGACTGACAGAATGAAGTCCCCAGGATTCTTGGTGAATCAATTTTCATGTTCTTTCCTAAATAAAAATGTTCAGAATATCCTCAACGATTTCTATTATTAGATTTAATATTCCTACAAACCTAACAGGCGGTCGCGACTTTCCCTATCTGTGTTTTGTATGAAACACCTACTCGCGACTGACTATATTCATCTAATATTGGAAAATTCTTCTATCTGCGAAGCTATCCTGATGTATCTCTCCTCGAAAATGAAATCTACTTACTTCCACCACTATATTAATCAAAATTCCCAATTACCATTTGATATCACCATTTACCCGAGACCAAGCTCTCAAACTTCCAACTAAACAAATTCGCGGTTTATTATAATCTACATAAAACCCAGCCTATGTTGAAAACTCGATCGCACCTCACTAACCGCTAACGTGTGCTCGCTACGAAATCTTTCTAGAGAGTGAATTCATGCCTCCTTCCTGACGACCACGACCCTCCAACGCCCTCTTCATATTTCCTGCACATCATGTGTCCGGGGCCGTGTCCATTTGTATCACGATCTGACATCAAGCATGGATTGGATCAAGGAGGGACCCTTGTTGATCCGTTGTCCTAGCAATGTGTATTCTTTGTCTGTAAACGATGCCATATTTGAACACTAAATGTTAATTTCATTATTAAAAATTAATTCCCAGGTTCCTGGCTTATAACAAGATTTATCCACCGCACCAGAGTTGTAATTGTTAACAACATGTTTCCCAAGGAATATGTTTCCCGTTTGACAATAAATATCAGCTACTCCTACTGTTGTAACCCCACAGATGCTTATCAGGAGTAATTGTTGTAAATGACATTGGGCAGGAACAATAAATATTTTTGACCAAACGTATATAATAATAATATAGATAATATTAATAATAACTGAATCTATTAATAATAAAGAAATGGAAGATACCTGCAACTTAAGTGAAGTCAAAATATAAACAGTGAACAAAATATTTAATTAAGACGATCACTCTTTCGCTAGGGATTTATATTCATCTTCTCGTAGATAAGATTGTCTCACTCATCTCTTCTATGCGAGGAATACTTGCTTCAGGACGCGAACCCTGTGGATTTCACTGCGTCAAAGAATATCCTGGTAAGAACAAGGGTTTTCAAGTTCCCATTTGCTCTGTCATTTGCAGAGAGAAAGATCTCTTCCCTGACGACGCATCGCCGCCATTGCGGCGAGCGCTGCCGGATGGACGGACGGCCAACGTCGGCGGCCGGTGCCACGCCCACTGCGTAGGAGGCGATGATAGGTTGTGGGCACAACACTGACAACCGCCGTGACAGATTCTATTGGGAGCTGAGCGCTTCGTATTTTAAATGTAAGCAATGCCATCTGCTAAGTGAATTCTTGGTTGCCCGGCAGAAGCCCCGTCCTAGGCACAAACGCCAAGCTGTCACACTGCGACCTTCCTCAGGGCGAAATGCGGAAAAGGCATTATGTCCCATTTTCAATCCACGAAATTAAATGTTTCAAACATATATTCGGAAAATTTTCGTATAATTGTATTTAATACATATTCTTCATTTCAGTATATCTTTTTCCATTTTTCATTTCTAAGAGGAATTGATGCAAGTTGCTTATTGTTGTTTTAAACAAAAACCAATTCAAAATAAATGACATGCCATTCATCAAATATAGATATGTCATATCAACTGTCTTCATGTTAAAATTTTCATTTACAAGTCTCCTCAAATACAAATGAACGGTAACAATTGATATTATTGATTGTAAATTACAAAACAAAATAAGTAGTTACAAATTACTAAGTACTAGAAGAATAGTATGCAAAACAACTCCCTTTATCGAAAACTAGTAGACAATTAAAAAACTATTTCAATTTGAAATAATATTAATTTTTCACTTTAAGGAAACCATTGAATTTTGTTAACAATATCGTCAATAATTTCTAATCTGAGACAATGTAGATACAAGACGTTGTAATACTTTTTTGTTCTTCACAATTCACTGTTCTGCTGTTCATTAAGGCATTCTTAAAGACAATTTCAAAGAAACAATTAAAATTAAACATCCAAACAATTCTTTCAATTGCATTTTCACATTCTTATTAAAATTCAAAACTTTGACTTTCAACACTTGGAGAAAGTTTTCCTTTTTATAAGGTTGTCGAGGTGTAATTGTCAAAAAAGACAGCAATGTAAGTGTTGTTCTAAAGGAGGGTCATGAGTACAGTTAAAAATGCTCTGGATTTAAAATAATATTCGAAATTCGTATTTCGAATAGACGAAGTGGCACGAGCTGAAACCATTATAAACATATTTTTAGAAATATAGATATTACCGAGAATAAATTCAATTAAAAACGTTTCTTTTTATTGTTGAAAACATTCTTAAATATTTTCTGAAGCTGATCTTGTGACATCATGAGGCACAGGTGTCGATTAGGCGGCGACGGTGGTCAAAACGGATGACGTGGGGCGGCGACATATAAAACGGGCAGCTGAATTCGGTGGGAGTCGCAGAGGCACTAGTAGAGGGTCCCGTTAGCGCTGACGTGGTGTTGGAGGGGACAGGAGGGACAGCGAAGGGGCAGACGACAGAGGCCAATGACGAAGGCTGCGATAACGAACGCGCGGCGGCAACGACCTGCCTGAAACGTTGTCGTTTTGGGGCGGAGGTGGTTGTAAAGTTGAGGGGAAATGTGGAATAAGTTAGTCATTATTTTGGGAAGGTTAGAGTTTCTTTGAATCTCCTCTTAACAGTGTATGTATGTAAGTAAGTATATATGTATGTAAGTATATATGTATGTATGTAAGTATATATGTATGTATGTAAGTTTATATGTATGTATGTAAGTATATATGTATGTATATGTGTATGTGTATGTGTATGTGTGTATGTGTATGTGTATGTGTATGTGTATGTATATGTATGTGTGTATGTGTGTGTATGTGTGTATGTGTGCAGGTTCGTGTGCATGCATGTATGTGTGCATGTATATGTACATGCATGTATGTGTGCATGTATGTATGCATGTATGCATGTATGCATGTATGTATGCATGTATGTATGTATGTGTGTATGTATGTGTGTATGTATGTGTGTATATATATATATGCGTGCATGCATGTATGTATGCATGTTGTATGCATGTATGTATGCATGTATGTATGCATGTATGTATGTATGTATGTATGTATGTATGCATGTATGCATGCTTGTATTTGGCATTTTAGAGTCAGATTAATCCGGTTTTTGCAAGCATGTGTTCCCAGCCCTGGGTCCCGTTTTTATTTAATATCCTCGCTTGGGGGTAGGGGAAATACATGGCAAGAATGACGTTTTCCCCTCACTTTACCCTTGCTTGAGGATTTCTTTCGTCATCTAGCGATTGAAACTGAGACGGTTATAATAGAGAGTTAAAGCTTTATATTTGCACCGACCGAGAATCAAGCCCGGACCTTTGAATCATACAAATTGCGAGAGACAAATTTTCAGAGCGAAACAAAATTAACTCAATCCATCAAACACAGGTCGCGCGATTGAATCATAGGGATAAGTTCAGAAATATGAAACAATAATAAACACCTGCATTTGTTGTTAATAGAATTTCACTGTAAAAAAATTCAATTCCACTCTAGAAACCAATTTTCCATTCCACTCCAGAAAAAAATCCTTTGATTTTAGTAGCAATATTTTCAAATTGAAACGTGAAAAGACCGTATTGCTTCGCCATTTCATTAATATCTGTTTTTGCTGCAGCAATAAAAGACATACAACGATTGAGATAACGATTCACTCATTATCTTCCACCCAATGGTAAAGACCGTTTAAAAGCAAAAAAAAAGTATTTAATTTTTTCTGTTCTGAATGATTTCACAACTAAAATGTTTGCTTTTTTCTTATTTTAGAAGCCAGCTCATCGCACGAATGAATAAGCCCACGCGAATAAGATAGTTTCATTTCTTTAGCCTTTCTTTTTCTTACTTGCGCGTGCTCTTTAGACTTGCGCGTGAACAAAAAAACAACAACAGTAATTGCACAATTCGTGCCACTTCCCTTTTCGCAGCGATGTCACTTCCTGTCAGTGCTCGTCGTTGCTAGTTGTAACGTGCATTTTTCATGCACGCAGTCCCGCTCAGCTGCCATCAGATCCCAGATGCACTCGTCCATTTAAAAATTACCAAATGTATTTTCGTTTATTGTTCCTTGCATTAATCGCGTCTTCCCTAAATGTGACTTCTATTTTCTTTCGCGACGCATTTAGATTTTGCGACGCTCCTGTTTCCTAACTTGCGTGAATACTGTCCATGCAGATTTTCTCGTGAATTTCTAAATAAATTAAATTGAATTTTAGCTCGACCTAATCTGAACAACTGATGTTATACGACCGAAAATAACTCAAGAACTTCTGCACAACACTTCCGCGAACTTCCTCCAAAAATTTAACATAGCATCCAAACGCATGCGATCCTCATCAAACCCGAACTCTTTCTGTCTGTAACACATTTTACATTGTTGGTCCACACAATCCAAGTGACTGTCTTTTTATCAAACACATGCCCATCACCATAAGAAATTTTCGAAAACGTTTACATTTTCACTGTTTTCGGGCATCTTGCGTCTTACTATCTGTTTCATAATTTTACTAGCTTTCATTTTGTAATCGTCACATTACCGAATTCCCCTTTCCTGTTTTCCTTTTCCCAAAAACATTTATTTTTCGTCTTCTCAACTCGTGATGACGTCACTTACATTTTCAGTCGCTCCTTCAATTCTTTCTTAATCCGCTATGCTATGAAACTGGATAATAATTTATTCCGAGCCCTACATAAATTCCCCCGCGCCGTGACTAATTTTGCCCTGATTTAAATATTTTTCTCTATAATTTCTGAAAGTTTGGCCAAAATCCACCCAGGCATTCACCGGATATTCAATAAAACTCGTCTTGTTGTATACTTCCAGAAGTACAACAATGGTTACCATGTCTTCAATCTTCGCCGTGTTATACATGCAATTAACACAATTTATGATATTTACGGAACCCGTGGTTCGAATAATGTGATTATTGGTTTAAAATGTTCCTAAATTTGGGTTCTATTCACTGTTAATTTCGCCTATTTCCGCCCCTTTTGTTTTCTATTACTTTCCTAATAATTATTATCACGCGGCGCTGTTGTCTATTGTTTATTTCATTATTAGTTCCTCTTTGCTTACATAAAAGTTCCGTGTTCCATGCATTCTTGCGGGCGAGACCAACAAATCGTTACAATATCGACAAATTGGATAATTCTTGATTGAACATAAAAACTACTTCCCCTAATACGTGTAGTCACAATCCATAATTTGTGGGCCCTTGATTTTGAAAGATTTGTTTATAGCAAGCGTTTGTCCGCCCGCCTGGAACAGCACTAGCAGCTAAACCATAATGAAGATTTTAACCTAAATTGGTATTCACTAATTTGTATGAATGATGTCACGCACCCTTGTGTTTGCCGCGTATGTTTTGGTTTATGAAGATTCTTTACATGACGGTCCAACAACATTTTCAACGCTTTTTTTTCTCAAAAATAGCTCGAAACTGTTGTTTAGTTTTTTGTCAGCAAAGCAAAGTGTACTCTTTCAAAGCAAAGTACACTTGAAAAGTTGCGCACATGCGATATTTGTCGGGTTCTCAATTTTTTTGAAAATTGCAGAAATAAAATTTTTCCAAAGACTTCAAAATTATGTCAGGAAATAAGATCTGCTACTCATTTTTTAAATATCAGAAACCGCTGAAATTTTTTCTTAAAACTTTTTGAATGGCTGCGTTCTTTTTAGTTTTTTCAAACATTACACAAACGAATTGTGTAATATTCTGTAACCATCGCAAATTAAGCGAGAAAGTATGTGCTGTTTCAGCCCTACTAGTTCTTTGCAAAAACTGTTTAGTGTAATTATAGCACGTTATTTTGGTGTCCATTTTTAAACAAATTCCGAATGGAAAATGTTGGGCGTGAATGGAGCTTTATAACTGCACAGCAGGAGTAGCATGATGGTATCGGTTGAAACTGTAGTGACATCTCTTTGACAGCTGGTAGCGCTTTGGACGGAGGCTGCGGGCAGCTGTGCAGAGAGCGACACTCGTGCCTCCGCCCTCTTGTGTTTTCCAGATCGATGGCTCCCAGGAGGAAGTCAGCACTGGCACAGGGAACCTGACAAGCGAATAATTCCGAAGATGCGAACCCAACCTTGACGATGTCATCTAAACGAGAATGTCAGTTTTCATACTACGCTATATTTACTATTACATCAACTGACGTGCTCACGCACCTCGGAATATTTGTGTTACAACTCGGAGTAAAGTAACTTCAGGGATAATAAATTAAGTGCACTGTTTTGCAGCAATATTCATTAATGTAGTGCTACAGAATCTACTCTCTAATTTCTTAGTTTTTTGAGGGGGGATTTTAGAGAGCAATAAACTGATGTTCAATGAGGGGATGTCTTTGTGCCAGAAACTTTTGAATATTCAATGCGATATTTTTACGTTTTTGTCACTTCTCTATAAATTAGTTAAATTATACATTTAGTGCCTTGTGCAAATGGGAATTTGTATGATAGATAATTAATGCAGTGATAATTCCTGCGGTATGCAACCTTTATAAGTGTATTTTACTCTATTCTCAGAAGAAATTTTAAGAAAAAAAGGAGCCGTTTTTGAGAAAATTTTGAAAATGTCTCGGGGACTTAATGTAATGTACCCCCAAATTTTATAGAATGTTTTTAAAAATCTCAAAGCTTCAACTAGAGCCAGATGGACAGGGGTTCCTTCAATTTGGAAAAGATCGTAGGCTTGGTTTAGGCGCTAGTAGTGCTCACAGACGGACAGACGGACGGACGGACGGACAGACAGACGGAGAGACGGACAGACGGACGGACGTTTAAAAAAACAACAACACGTTTTCGGCATCAAGGAATCCAAAAACGTGAATTTCAGTTTAAATCTCGAAATCGATTATCCGCAAGATTACATAACTTTCTCTGCACTACTATTTTACTCCATATATACGTGCATATACGAGAAAGTAAAAGGGGACTCTTCGCTTTTCCAGAGTTAAAAAGCGTTTGGAAGAAATGAATTGCTTTCTGTTATCATTACCAATGTCAAAATGTTTACTTAATAATTTAAAAAAATATTCATTAAATAAAGTTTTAAACTTTGTATTACTGTTTGGTTCATCCCCTGCTGCAAAGCAATCGCAGAGATGAGAATGTGCCACGAATCGTGCAACATTTAACGACGTCCAATAAAATAGTGGCATGAAGACACTCAATCCTATGAGGTGACTTTATGCCAAGTTTAAGTAACAAGTTTTGTTCAAACACCTTTATTTCAATAACTATCGCTACATAAAATAGAAAAAGCATGGTTTTAAATTTCGTATATTGCTATATCTTTGTTAATTACATGAAAAACTAAGTTATTAACTAAAATCTTCCCAAACTGGCACAAAGCCACCCAGGTGTACGGTACGTTAATGTTTTTAAACGATCAGGGAAACGATACAGGAATTTAAAAAAACATTTTAATATTTTATAGCTTAAAAATGGTTGAGTGAAACGTTTATTTCTTGGCATAACTTCACATAAATAGATGAACATTACATGATGTAAGATACTAATTCATATTTTCAAAAACTATTTGGGTTGTTTTATTCCTTCTTACTTCATTATGCACTATATAACATACGACATAAGTTGACTTTACTCAACAAAAATAGTATAATTTGATTTAATTTCAATTTAAAGACCATTAAGTTTGAAAATATTTCATTTTGGTGAAAACTAGTTTCCAATATGATATTTTTCAAAATTTGTTCTACTTTGCCAGATCCTTTATTATTATTGTTATTATTATTATTATTATTATTATTATTATTATTATTTTGGCTTTGGTAGGTCTTACAAACTCATTTCCATATCTGGTATACCCTATTCATAGTAATTTTAATTATTATGTGTGAACAAAGAATGAAGAGTTCCGAGCAAAAGCAAGTTATTTAGAAGCCAACTCTGTGGAAGCGAATGAGCGCAGCAACTGCTATGGCAACGCGGAGTGAGAAAGCGCATTAAAACATTATATGCATATCTACAAAATGAGGTGCACGTCGATCTGTTCTTCGGTTGCACGAGATCATCACCGTCAACTGCAATTCAGAGTGTAATCCTCTCATAACACTCCGGCTCAGTCACGTTATGAAAGGATAAATGTCATATTTTGTCAAATCAGTTTGGAGGAGTATGATTACACGATGCGCCGTGATTCACTAAGCACCGAGCAAAGTGGCTCAGTGAGTGGATGACTTCCCAGGCGTGAGGGTCGGATTCGATCCCCGGGCCGGCCATCCTGACCGGGTTTTTTCGTGGCATCCCTCGGACATAAGGCGAATGCTGGGATGGTTAAAAGAGGCCACGATTACCTCTCAGCATCATCCTATCACCTCATGATTCATTAATAATAATAATAATAATAATAATAATAATAATAATAATAATAATAATAATAATAATAATAATAATTAATGTACAGCGGGGACGAAGTTACTCGCGTCCGTGGTCTACGATACAAGTCCCCTGAGTAACGCTAAATGAGCAATAGTGATTTGCCACCTACGCGTTTGACCATTATGAATGTGAGAATCACCACACGCTGAGAGGAAACAGCATGTCTATACAGGTCAGCCTGTTACCAAATGACTAACATGCCAAGGGTGGGCGATGGCTTGTAAGTAAGTAAGTAAGTAAGTAATCGAGTAAGTAAGTAAGTAATCGAGTAAGTAAGTAAGTAAGTAATCGAGTAAGTAATCGAGTAAGTAAGTATGTAAGTAATCGAGTAAGTAATCGAGTAAGTAATCGAGTAAGTAATCGAGTAAGTAATCGAGTAAGTAATCGAGTAAGTAATCGAGTAAGTAATCGAGTAAGTAATCGAGTAAGTAATCGAGTAAGTAATCGAGTAAGTAATCGAGTAAGTAATCGAATAAGTAATCGAGTAAGTAATCGAGAAAGTAATCGAGTAAGTAATCGAGTAAGTAATCGAGTAAGTAATCGAGTAAGTAATCGAGTAAGTAATCAAGTAAGTAAGTCACTAATTAATACAAAAATTGTATTGCAGAATGTAACCATGCTTAAAAGTTTTGAGGATTTCGATTTTTTTAAAAGGTCATTATGTCAAACACGTCAATAAATTATTAATAGAAGCAATGTTTAATATTAGGTCAGTAATTTGTAGCAATGTTGAATAATAACTATTCATTCTATCAAAAAATATTCCGGTAAACGCTAAAAGCTCTTGGAAAACAATTTTAACATAAATTAGAGAACTCAAGTTGGGGCACTCCGTTACGAGGTTTTCCAATTGTTTTCCAATCAATAATTAAAGGAGTTTTAATTATTGACCAATTGATATCCTTCGCCAATTACATTAAAAAAGAAAGGTTAATTATAGCAATATAAAGTTAGATTAATTATATATTTTTTAAATCTTAAAATATGACTCCATATTAATAGTATAATCACATCTGTATTCAAAACGAATTAAATAATTCTGTTTTAAAATACACCTCTCAGAGGCAGAAGTAAAATAAAAGTGGTTTTTATGACAATGATGAGTCAAGAAGTGAAATATATTACATAAACTTGCTGGTAATCATATTTGGAATTGTAAATTGTGAATAAACTCTGAAATTTTAATTACTACTTCAAGAATTTAACTTTGTTAATAATTGTGTAAGATGATGCCAACCGCACATGCACGAAGGATTACGTAGTTTCTTAAAAGAAAACTACGACCATTTTCTAAGAATAGAAGGTTGTATGGAGGAACACTGGGAGCTTTTAAAACAATCGTAAAAACCGCTTTAGATACGTTCGTTTCTTGCAAAATACTAAAAAGTAATCCTAATCCTGAATATTTTAACGGGGCGATACGGCGTTTAAAGAGATAAGTTAGACTAGCATTTAATAGGAGACATCGCAGCATTGCTCTCATGATAACTTTTAAAAAATATTACAGGGAATTAAAAAAAGAAAAGAAAATTGCGCATGAATTATTTTTAAGAAATATTTGGGAGATAGGAAGAAATAATTGGTCAGGCCTTTTACAAACATGTCCGCAGGCGCCGGGGGAATAAGGAAGAAATTTAGGAAATTCGAGTCACTGATAACGCGCCACTGCACGACGACCAAGCGAAAGCAAATGCGTTCAACGCGTATTTTGTATCGGTATTCAAACCAAAATGGGTGCAGGAGCAAGTTCATTATTTTCCAATAGAAAACCTGTTCAAGCTTCATGCATGGGAACTCCGCAAACGTATAAAATCACTGGAAAACGGTAAATAACGCGGACCAGAGGGCATCTCGAAACTCGGTGGTGAGGCAGATTTGCCCTATTTGTTAAGATAATTGAATGTTTCTATTAATAATGCAAGTTTACCAGGTGATTAGAATACAGCTATAGTGGTTCCAACTTTCAAAAATGGTGATAAAACGAATGTATGTAAGTATCGACCAGTATCTCTCACATCAGTAGTATGCAAAATAATGGAGCATATTAAATGCGCGAATGGGAAAAAGTGAACTGGATTTTTCACGGACAGCATGGGTTTAGAAGTGAATATTCGTGCGAAAGCCAAATTGTTTCTCTTTTTCAAGATCTAGCTGACGAAGTTGATGCGGGTGGTAGGGTGAATGTAGTCGTAATCGACTTTGCTAAAGCATTCGACGTAGTACCGAATAATCTACTTATTAGGAAATTATTAACTTGAGGAGTTGAAACTAGAGTTCTGAAGTGGATAAGCGAGTTTCTTAGAGACAGGAAACGGAAAGGTTGAATTGGTACTCAGTTTTCGACTACGGATATTGTTACTTCAGGGGTTCCACAGGGAAGTGCTTTTAGGGCTATTACTTTTCTTAGCGTACGTGAATGATCTCCATGTTAACGTACCAAATGTGCGTTTATTTACAGACGATTGTGTTATATACCGAAAAATCAAAGGTAGCGCTGACAAACAAATATTACAGCAGGATTTAGAACATTTACGTGATTGGGCTTTTGCGTTTATATGAGTTTTCCTGTGTAGTGACTTGAACACTTTGCTTGTGTTAATTTTTTGATACTGAATATAAACTCGTCCGTTTTTTCTAATTATTTACTACGTAAATTTCTAAAAAATATATTACAAATTTAGTCAGATAAAATTTAAAACCGTCCTTTTAAAGATATTTAAGAACGGGTTCATCACCTAAATCTTGTTGGACGGATATAATTCCGAAAAAGTTTGTGTACATCTTATCTATAGGATCTTCAGATTTCTTACATAGTATGTGCTTCCTATTTTCGCCGATATGGTCGTACCACATTACGCTGAAATCCCGGACGTGGAGGCAATTGCACATGTGGAGCGCAAGGAAAGAAGTGCGCGGAGTCAGTGACCGTGAAAGATGTCTGACTGAAATTGATTGTGAGTCAGCCTAAGTAGCCCTACCACTTCACCTTCACATTGATCGGAGATGTAGCAAGAAGTCGTCTTTGATTTATTGATTGAAACAGGAAAACTGGTGCAATGATAGCTAAAAGTCATGGTACGTGTGGTGTAGAAAATGGAAAGAAATTGAAAATCAATTCAAGGGCAGTCCTTTATTGTTATAAGTTTTATACAAAATTTATAAAATTCGTTCAATTTCTTTTAAAATTATAACTAAATTAATATTTCCGTCGCACTAACAGAAGTTACATGTATGTGATTCTTTAAAACATGTTATTTAAGTTCATGATAAATTTTTTTAAACGCTGACTTATTATCTTAAAATTTACTGACTTAAGCACTTTTTCCAGTTTTTGATCGCAAAACGCAAATCCATCAAAATTTGCTAATATGAATTACAATGTTTATGTAAAATCTCATAAAAAAATCCATAATAGTATTTTTGAGGAAATAAGTGATTGATAACGCTTCGAGAAGTTACTTTAATTTTAATAATCTTTGAATGAAGGAAAA
>BLKR01015624.1:0-59900 GCA_011170035.1 Teleogryllus occipitalis
AGTGCTTTTATCACTTTCATTAGAGATATATGAATCTTTTAACAAAACGCGCATTCTGATGGATCCATACAATTGTTTTTTAACCAGAAATGTCGGATAAAATTAATAGAATACTTCAAAAATTGCAAATATTTCTGGTTATCAATGACTCTGAACAGGTTTGCAATATTTGATACATTTGTAAAGAGACCAAAAACCTTATAAACGTTATCCGTAACATTTTTACTGTGGTCGTTGCTAACGCGATACAAAGGAAAGTTGTTATTTTCGAATTTTAAACACATCGAGTTTCTAGCTGTTGATTAATATATTATGAAAATGAAATTTTAAAAAAAAAACTGAGGTCGTCGTAAATAAAATACATAGTTGATATACCACGAAAATGAAACCCAAATCTCTTTTGCACCACTCTTCTAATGCCTCAAGTTCCACAAGCAATAGTGGTTTGATTATGATGTTTACTTCAAACTATTTTCATTAGCCAATTTTTCGCTACAATTTGTGGCCTTTCCTCATTTTTCTGCTTATTCTTTAATTTTTCCCTCATATTATTAAGAACCGGCCTTGTGGTTATCATCATTAATACTGATCCCAAGTTTGCGGGTTCAAACCCGGTCAAAGTCGGGGGTATTTTGGAGGTGCCAAAAATCGACGACAAGCATGCGGACCCTTGTCGGCATGTAAACCAGATCTTAGGAAAGGGCACTTGGCCGATCCTGACAAAATTAAATCCTCTAGCAATTTAGCACCAATCAAAGTTTCGATTTGAATTACCGGATAAGATCGCGGATAATGGATCTAGGCCTGCGCTATCTAATATTCAAATCAAAAGTCAAAATTGGCACACTCGCGTCCCTAGGGAAAGCAACGGAAAACTACCCTAGGTATACTTGCTCAGGACAAGTCTCACAAGAAGGCGTTAGGGGTTCCTGGAGACTCGCCTACGCACAAATAAGTGTATGGCAGTAAAAGAAGAATATTGTTAAGCAATTCACTATGAAATCGTAATCTACAATACCGGCAGCGTGTTACCGACTCTGACAGTTCTGTGCTGTGGTAAGCCATGTGACCTGCTCTGGAGCAATCAGCTTTCGAGGATTTGTTTACATTCCTAAAACCAGGATTCAGCGTTGCCACTCATCCGACTCACATGAAGTCACGGAGGCGGTAACGTTCGGCTGTGGCGAAGATGAAGTGATGATATAAGACGTGTCATAGCCTGTCAGTAAAAGTTAATGTTTTGCAATTTAATGTATCTGTGATGTAGGTGGTGCCATGTGCGTAGTAATGTGCAGCAACAGCACGTCGAACAGTTAGAGTCGCTTCTACGCTGCTGGTACTGTACGTCCATGTCGACTGTTGGCTGCGAGAGGCTGTGTGACTAGTGATGGCAAATTTTACCAAAACATCCATACATTGATGTTTCGATACATCACTAAAGGTTTTTCGATGTCGATAAAAATATCGACGAAAAAACATCGATGTTTATAATATCGATGTTTCAATTGTAATAAACATGTTATGTTCCTATCCATTTTTAATTACAGTACATAAAAGGGATATATTTTATTGTTTGGTTACCAGCATGTTAGTAGTATGTTAAAAAAAATTATTATGGAATGTCAAGAATAAAATTAACCGTCAAGAACATCGTGTTTCGCTACTTTACCATTTAGTCACTTCCATTAATAGACCATGGAAGTAAAACCACCTAAAATTCCCTCAGATTGCACAGGCGAAATGTGCATGATAAAGAGGACGACGAAAAACAACGATATTGCTGTGGATTGCTGCTACTCTACAACGTGCCTAAACCCCATTATTTAATACAATAAATAAATAAATAAAAAATAAAAAAGTATCGATGTTTTTGCAACAAAATATCGATGTGAAGAAAGATGATCGAAAGAAAAATGTCGATGATAATATATCGATGTTTCTGATGGAAAACATCGATGTTTTTTTTGTCATCCCTATGTGCGACTGCGAGAGCCAGTGCCGGTGCCGGGGCTCGATCGCCGCAATTGGATTAGGGCGCGCGCGACCGCAGTGCCGCTGTCCGCGCGTCCGCGGTTCCCTCCCTCGCGCCTCCCCTCCCCCTTCCCCCACCCTCCCCTCCCCCTCCCGCGTGCGGTCGCCTGTAGGAATGCGCCTTTTTACGCCGGATGGTGGTGGCGCTGGACGAGTGGGCGAGAGGTGGCGACGGAACAATGCCAGAGGGAGCGCGCACTCCGGGCGCAGAATCTCTTTATCTTCTTCCTCTACGTTTTGGCTGGTACCTTCGGCTGGGTCTTTCTGTTCGCCGTTGTTTTCTTAGATTTCTTTTTGTTCTTTTCACTTTCATCCTCCGCTTCTTTTCTTCGTGTTCTTCTTCGCATTCTCCTTATTTATCGTCTTATTCTTCTGCTTGTCTTTTTTCTTATTGCCCTTCTTCTTTTTCCTCCTCTTCTTCTTTTCTTTCTCCTTTTTCACACTCCTCATTTTTCTTTTTCTCCTTATCTCTCTTCTCTTTCTTTTCTCCTCATTCTCCTTCTTTTCTTCTTTCTTTTTCTCTCTTCTTCTTTTTCTTCTTCACTTTTCTCCTCCTCCTCCTCCTCCTTCCTCTTCTCCTCCTCCGCGTTTTGCATCTTCTTCATCTCCTTTCCTGCTCGTTCTTTTCATCACCTGTCCATCTTTTCTCCTTGCCCTTCTCCTCCTCTTTCTGCTTCTTCCAGGACCGTCCTCTGAGAGATGTTTGCAACAATGTCTTA
Source organism: Teleogryllus occipitalis (assembly GCA_011170035.1). Classification (NCBI taxonomy): domain Eukaryota; kingdom Metazoa; phylum Arthropoda; class Insecta; order Orthoptera; family Gryllidae; genus Teleogryllus; species Teleogryllus occipitalis. The sequence goes on from BLKR01015624.1 coordinate 2,751, forward strand.
AAGAACTGAACTTGACTTTGCCCGGACACTCACGAAGAGATGGTTGTGGATAGAAGTTACCTCCCTCGCTGTTCGCGGAATTCGAACCCTCAACCGCAACGCAGAGCTGTTGCCTACACACTTGACACTTTTGTGTAGATTTCTTAAAATATGTTTCTAATATTTCATGATTGTGATGGCTACACTAGGGTTTCCGTTTAGTGTTGTTTAATTGAAAGTACTCTCAGTAAGGTCAAAAAGCAATACCATGTTGAAGGAGACTCTATGTTGCTACCTTCTTATAAAATGTTCAAATGATAGTCTTCGATGATTTTCACTTTCATTTCTGTTCAGTTTAGGAAAACGCTCCCAATATTATGAGAAGGCCATCACCTTCTTCTGTTTCTGATCTCTTCACCCCATTTCTTCCCTACCTTTCTGCGTGCGTTCGTTACTTTCTCTCTTACGACTCTCCGTTCAAGAGAAAACAAAATTGTAAAGCAACAAACACATCCTTGGCCTATGTATATCTACTCCTCGACCTGATCATGTAATGTGGCGAAAAGTGGCAACTACAATTAATGAATTAATGATGCACGCATGAAAATATGAATTAGGTTTAATTGATTAAACATTTAATTATTTAATATTGAATGACATTTTACATTATAAAACATTTGCCTATACTAGACGATAGGACTGATGATGCGCTAATCTATCTTAAGTTGCCAAGCTTTGGCTATTAACAGTTTTAGTACAGATATCCGCTATTATTAGTGCAAGTAATCAAACGGATCAAGTCGGCAATGTGTGTTGTGTATGCAATGTGTTGTGAAATCAATGAAAATGAGGTTCTTCATCAATCAATCAATGAAGCCTCATTGTACGTGGCCAAGCTCAGGTCATTAGGTACCACTGACCACGCGAATTTCTCTATGCTCCTTTCGCCATCTGGCAGAGAAGAGAGAGAAGGTATTACGCGAACGACAAATTAAGCGATTTGAGAGCTTGAGAATCTTTTATATGCAATAAATCGACAAGTAACAGCCAATCTTAAGGAAGGTATACGAAGGATTTGTTTGTCTCTAAAAAATCCACGGCTTCGATCGAATTTCAGTATAACAGCCCGACACTCTCACAATTACACGACCAAAGCTACGGAAATCCTCAAAAACAAAAATATTCGTAGTAGAAATAACCCTGTTGTTTCAAGTCGATGTTGCGTCTGGATAAAGATGTGAGAACAACCAAGTTCCCGTTGCGCGGATGCAGATGGAGTTGGTCTTGAGGTGGTGGCTACGGTTCTGTTCCTTTTTCAGACATTGCCCTATACGGGACGTGTTCGTGTTATTTATTTTTCGTCTGCGGTTGCGCGGTGCACAAGAAAACGAGAGGTTATTTTTGCATTCTTCGGCCCGTGAGCCTTATGCATGGGAACGGTACCGGCAGACGGAGCTGCGTTCATACAGCTCCTGAACAGGTGCGGTTGCGTCGGGTGGAGAGAAGATAGTGATTGCGGTTTTCAACTTACAGGCTGACAATGGAATTACCCCTAGCTAATGGGATCATAAAAATCCATTATACTTCAATGTGTCATTCTTGTGTGTAATGTGAGAAACAAAAAGGACAGATATTAAATACATATGTTCGTAATTTACCAGACAAAACAAGTATGAAATAAATTGTAATTTTGAATTCAGAACGAATATGTCATATTCCAGCGCTTATTATTTGTTTCGTTAATATTAAGGGCGAACATCTTTCTTATTACTTTGTTTGTTGTAGTTTAATTTAAAAAGGTGTTTTAACAAGAAATACTATGCCGATGAGAATGTTCTCCGTTTATAAAAAATAAAATTGCGAAGTTCAAACTTTCTGAAGGTTTGGGTCGATGTAGGAATATAACATCTGTTTTGACAAGTCGCAATGCTTTGGAAATACAAATCAGGGAAGTATTTAACATACTTTTATTTACTTATTTCCTTTGGGAGTACAATGCAAATATTAAGGTATAAAAACACTAATATTTGAATTCGATTACTGAAATCTATTTAAAATTTAATTCCAGTAACCTTACTACTAATTAGGTGGTAGAGATATCTTTACCTGCTAACTCTGTTTTTGATCGAGATCTGAGAATGGATTTAGGAAAGTGTGGAATGGGAATTTGTTCTTAAAGCGGGTTTTATGGGATGGATTTTGGCTGTCTTAGGAATGTTAAATATGGTAAGCTCGGTATGTTTTTAAAAAGTGGGTGTCTAAAAAAGTAATGTGGTTGATTAAAGGTTCTAATTGATAGTTTTTGTGAAGTGCATTGAAGATGAACTATGGATCGTTTGTGGTGATGCAGAGAAACTAATTTTGGATTATTTCGAATTTGTTGGTATTCAGTTTGGCAGCGCTGATCCATATTGGGCATGCATCTAAAAGAGGTGTTCTTATAATGAATTTGTAAAGTAGTAGAGTGAATGACAATTTGATGAATTGAATGACAATTTTGATGATCTGATAATTATTGGTTTAATTTGGGGTAGTAGTAATTTTTCCTTGTATGACTTCATTATTTAAGTGGCGTTTCCAGTTGAAATTGGTATTGGAGTAACAGCCCAGGTACTTTGTGTTTTTATTGTGAGGTAGTCATTGCACAGGTTTTGGTTCAATGTTAAGGGGGTTAAAATCTTAAGGAACAGTTTTTGTCTGTTTTTGGTTGATTGATTTTAATTTTGTTTTGGCTTCCCACCCGTTGATTCGGTTTATGTAAATCTGAAGATTGATTTTTATTGTGCTTATGGAGGGATCTGATGAACAGATATCCATACCATCCGCGAATTTGTCTTTATTATTATGTTGTGGAAGATCGGATATGTACAAGTTGTATTGGAGGGGGAATAAGGGACACACTTGAAGTTAGGCCTGGCTTGACTGCTTTTGGACTAGAACAAGTGTTATTAACAGTAACGGCAAAATGTCTATTCTTGAAACTAGAAATGATTTACGTAGGATAGTGTGAAGTGCATGTGTTTAAATTGATTAACCACATAAGGCACCATTAATAACACATAATAAACGAATAGTTCAACACATTAGCTATAACCCGGAACTTGTGGTTTATGTTGTTTCTTCTGACGACCGATGCTTTGAACACATTGTTAGCGTTACAAACCCTGTGAAATATCAAGGTTTACTATTTCAGTGTTTCGCAGTAAAACATTATTAGGCAAATTGCGATCATCAAGCATGAGCATTTTTACTTTCTCGCGCTTAAGAAGGAACTTCTTATGAAAAGAAAGTTATGTAATGCTGCCCGAAAAAAACGGCGAATTTGGGGCTGAAAAAGTCTCATTACAGGGCTCTGGTAATGAAAAAGTGAATAAATCTAGTTGCTAAATTTAGAAAAAAATCCTCTAATATGTGGTGTAGCCAGAATCTCTATTTTATGAGTTCTTGATACAGAAAAATCGGTTGACGGCAAAACGTCTGTCTTTTCGTTTCTCTGTCCATCCGTCTGTTTAGTGATCGTTCAGCCAACTTTCTTTAAAATTGATATTTAATTGATCTGGCTGATGCCACGGCCCCTTGAAATTGAAACGGATATTTTAATTTTGGAGGATAGTAGGAAAATCACGGGATCGGTCAATTAATGTATTATACTAGTTTGCCAACGTTTCGGAATATTTTATTCCATCATCAGGGCTAACAACCAAAAACACAATCACAATAAATACGGACAAACTCTTCTGAACAACAACATACAAAAAAACATGAATGAACATACATGTGGAACAATAATTATACAGATAACTAAATAAATAACTACATTATACACCGTATATCTAACGGATACACACCTTACTAATAGATATAATGGTCAACCATAATGTATCTCCACATCACAACTCCAATACAGAGTTGCTGAAGCACCCACGTCCATAGCAGGTCCGACCATGGCCACGGCCCGAAAGAAAGTGAATGAAAAACCACTGTATTGTCAGGACCACGTGCTCAGCAACTCCATGCCGGAACCATGCGTATCCGATTTCATTATCATTATCCATATATTTATTTACCCTTTTTTTTTTATAAAAAAATTTTTGTATCTTTGCATCCAAACCCGTATTACGAAAAAAAAACAATTGTTAACAATTATTTGTGTTACTATATTATTAATAAGGTACCCTTAATAATTATCTTGAGTATTGAGAGAAAATCATAGTATATTACGTACTTCCGGTGAAAATGTGTTAATATTTATATTCCTTAATTTCATAGGGTCAGTTATTTGTTGTGTTATTTATTTATTTTAATTTTTTTTCCTTTATTATTATTATTATTAACAATCAGAGTACATGTCACCTGGAGTTTGCACACCGTAAACTCTACAATATTTATCAATGGAACCCTCATATGAATGAATCCATTGACATTGCCAACACAACCAACCAAATTATTCATTTATTTCATTTATCTATTATTTATTTATCTCCTTATATATTATATTAATTTTAATAATTTGATACATAAATACCTAAAATACTGAAAATATATTGTATAAATAATATGGAGCCATATCAACCATAGCTCGGGTGGGCAAAAATATATTAAAGTAATAATGATAAAAAACCAATAAATACATAAAAAGTAATACACTAAAAAAATTATTAATAAATGAATAAGTTAGTTGAAACCATCAACCTGAAACCCTCAGTATTCTGCCAAAAATTTTGATAACCATCGTACAGTACTCACTTCTCATGATCCCATTCACATTAAGCTGTTGAGTGATACAATTGGATAAAATTGTGATATAACTGTTACCGATAATTATACTGGGACAAAACTACCAATATACATTATAACCTTCTGACCCATGGATGTAGATATGAGATTGCTATTAATATTTGAGAATGTAGGGAGTGACAATCCATCTTCAATTAAAATGAAAAGTTAGGTAAACTTTAAAATTTTTTATTTAAAACACCCAAAAATATTTTTTTTTTCCTTTAAATGTGAGGAAAAAAATGTGAGGAAAAAAAAAAGAAAATAAAAGGAAAAGGGGGGGGATAGACATAACAGTGGTTAATTTACATGTGATTTAAATAATTGTTTGAGGGAAATACTTGTACTGTTGAATACCCAACCAGATAGCGTACCTGACAAAAAATTTTAGGTTAAACCAGTATGATTAAACACATGATTCCAAATATAATGTGTGTTATGACAAGGCACAACTTCATGCTACGGCTTAGGCAAGCATAATCTATGTTGATTCCACAGTGGTACAATGTGATGGAACTGGGTAGAATACACCCAAGTATAACAATTAGTCACTCAGCCAACAATATTTACATGTAATTATAGTCACTGTTGCTTACAAAAAACAAACAACACATATTGATTCTACCAACCACATAAACTTACATTAGTGATACATTAAGGAACCTGAACCAACCGATTGGAAAGGTGCGTTACCTCATATTCACTGTGATAGTGTTTGCGAGGATGCCATGAGCAAAGAGAACAATTAACAGTGGCAACCAGTGATAATTGATAATACCAATTAAGGGATATTAAGTAACAAACAAACCAAAATGTTTGTATGTTGTTGTTCAAGAGTTTGTCCGTATTTATTATTGTGTTTTTGGTTGTTAGCCCTGATGATGGAATAAAATATTCGAAACGTTGGCAAACTAGTATAATACATTAATTGACCGATCCCGTGATTTTCCTACTACTTATTAACGGTCGTGATTTCTACAATGATAAATTTAATGAAGTGCATGCATGCAAATATCGAAAATGTAATTGCGGGATGAATACAAGGGTAGGAGCTCTACTGGAGAACCTGTAACGTAAGCTATAAGCTATATAAGCTTCGTCACCGCATGTGACATGTAATATTTTCTAAAGATAAAATAAACAAATGTACTCATTTTGGAAACAATTTTAGTTGCTATTTGAAAAGAAAAGAAATGTGTCAGCATCTTTTCTCGTTCTTTCCGTCGTTTAGAAATGTGAGATTTTTTCAGTGGCTTGCTGTTTCTGCTCATTTGGCCAGTATTTCACTTATTCCACGTGTAGTCAGATGATGTATTTGGAAGTCAAATACACTAGTTAAGTAATTCATTTGTTACAGGTGTTCTCTACCCGCACAATTTTGAAGCACTATGTCTAGAAGTGCCCGGCCAGTAAGCGTAAGTATTAACATTTTATAACAGTAGATCCGGGTTTATCTGACCCTCATTAAAGTCGATCAATGCTTATTCTGCTCTGATATTCAGTCATAATGAAATACGTGGTTTGTGGCTGCTTGATTCGAATCACTGATCAGTGTTAACAATAAAATCACGAAAGTTGTGGTGCATCAACAGCATTCACTTTCTCGCGTCAGTATAAATTCTATTATCGCAATTTCTGCCCATATTAACACATCTCAACCATCACGTATAAAACCCATTACCAATCGTAGCGACACAAATTCAAGAATGCAAACTCCGTTCAATAACCCAGAAACACCTCCCAACAATGTGAAGTTATTCTGAGAAAATCAAACTGCCGTTTTTTTGTTTTTTTTTCATTTCATTTTCTTTTTATTGGTCTTGAATTTACATAGATCAGTACTATAGTACTTTTACATATGTATTTTGGTGGCTTAAATTAACCTTAAAATTAACTTAATTCTAAAACTAACTACTTAGGATAAGGGAGCTCATGAAGCGCCTTACTTATTATCAAACTCTGACTGCATGTTCAAGAAAGCTTGAATTGGGAACCTATTTTTAATTCTAGTACGGGAATCTGGGATTTGAGCGAGGTTGAAATGGGATAGGTGGTCGTTTTGGTTGATGTATGAGTAGAATTTTCTGGAGATCTTGGTAATGAACGGGATGATGTACGGAATATTTAGTTCTTTGTGCAACTGAAGATTTGAAACGAACCATGGGGCTTGAGTGATTGCTCTGAGGTATTTATTTTGAACTATTTGGATTTTGTTTAAATTGGTTCTTGAGGCATTTAACTAGATGGGACACGCATAGGTCATAATAGGCCGTATGTAATTTTTGTACAGGGCTAGTGCGTTGTTTAGAGAGAGTTTGCTTTTGTGATTCATGAGTGGTTTTAGTTGAAGGATCTTTACTTTTGCTTGGTGTGTTTTTGCATTAATATGGTCTTTCCAGAGGAGCTTAGTATCCAGATTTAATCCTAGATATTTGATGTTTTGATTACGTGGCGTATCTTGTGCCACGTCGATTTTCATGTAGTGTCAGAAAGCATATTTTCATGGCCTTTCTGATGGGCAAGGATCTGTGGATTGCTGAAGTTCCTTTTTCCTCATTCTGGTTGTAATTTTGCTTCAAGGATTTTTGGAAGGGATTTGTTCATAACTCTAAATGTGGTTTTGTGAGAGAGAATACTAGGTCTTTCACACCAAAAAATTCCTCATTGCCCAACGTTTGGTTTTACGGGTAGGTTTTGAGCGACACAATTTATCAAAAACATCTACTCCGCCTTTGGTTATATAGTAAAATAAAATTATCACAGATTTTTCCGTCTAGGGATCAGTGTAACCTATAGAATACATGGATAATAAAATCACATAACACTACTAATAATTTGAAAGGAGAGCGACACAACTTCTATAGAGTGCAGTTGAATAATAGCTAGGAGGGTAATTAAGGGATAGAGCTACAACCGACGCGAAATGACGCGCATGCTTGGAAAGAACTGCGGTAGGTCTCATTTATGACACAACCTTGTCGTTTAAAGATTAAATGATAATAATTGTGAACAAAATATTTGAAAATTCTTATATACACGCCTCCGTAAAATTAATGGGCTGAGCAGCATTTTCGCACGAATGTTTCGTTTATTGCTAATTGTAGTAGATTAGCATTACAGTTGTATTATACATATGAGTGAACATGTAATTAGCTTTTTAAAAACACGGGTAGTTAAGTAGGAATTTTCTTAGAAAATGACGGAATTGTCTTGTGCATTTTTGTGTCCGGTGCATTTTTAGTATCTGTCACCAGCTTTTCCATCTATGAACGTCTCTGTTTTTGGTGTTCTCAATGCATTTCTGGATAGTTTGCTTTATGTGAGAGCTTTGAGCCCAGTGTCACATTTTGATGCAGTGTGCCGAATTTCTTCCGGCTGTGAACATTTACAAAAAGAACGCTACAGACGGCTAGTTAACACTATCCAATCACACCAATTGTAAATTTGAAACAATTGACAAGAGCTTCATTTTATGCGTGTGTATAATATTAAACCGCTTTTAAACAACTTCAATTACGAAAACTTAACCGTTACCTTTTTGGGTCTCAATTTGGCCGAGGAATATAGATAATTGTACTCGTAAAAAGTAATTTGTAGAACTTTGGTTTTGAAAAAATTCCCAAGTAGGAATCGAAAGTCAAACAATGAAGTAAAATATTTTATTGCGTACACCAAAACTGTTTGAAGTAATCATATGAAATGTAGATTTGAGAAAGATCCTAAGCAATGGTCCAAACAGCAAGAAAAATAAGACGAAATAAAATAAATTGTTGGTTACTTCAACTGTCTGTTTCAAATATTAAACGATTTATTTCTAGATTTTTTATGAAAGTAACTGAACGTAATTTGACGGAAAGTAGGTTTATGACCCAAAAAATAACTCATAAAATTCGGCGCGGAAACTATTACGAAGAATTATATCAATTTGTGTGTTGTTTGTGGTGAAATCGTTATGATTTAACAAAGGTATATTATATTTTGACACTGCTGCGACATTTAGAAAACATGACAACACTGCCAAAACTGCTGAAATATTCTAATAAAAGTAGAGCTTACCGCCCAAAAATATACAAAAATTGATCCGTCACAAATGATGTAAGAAATCACTGGCAGATCACATCGATCTCCTTTTCTAAAATCATATCTGAACCTACTCACCAAAATTGTTAGAAACTTCCAAGCCATCTCCCACGTTCAGAAGTTACATTTCCTAATCCAAACGGCGAATCCATCAGACATTATGGAACATGGAACCTGCCTTATGGAACATAATACGGCGTATCCTGAATAAACAATTCACCCCCCCTAATCACCTGGGTACATCATTTTCTCCATCTGAAAAATGCGAAGTATTAAGGAAATATTTTGCTACATCATTCATACCACACCCTACCAACAACCCTGAACTTGACAGTTTGATCATAGAAGTAATCACAGACCAATAATAAAAGTACTACAATGTCCCAAATTCATCTCTGCAATAGAAATCATTAAATATATTTCTCTCACAGTCCCCATAGTATCAAATGGTTTCGACCAAATCTCAGACACGCGATACACAAACGCTAAGTCATTGCACACATTATAGCAATATTCAGTGCAGTCCTGGAAATATCATATATCCCCCCATAAATGGAAATAAGCACTTTCCCATCATTTCATTCCCATCCCAAAGCCATGAAATTCAAATGATGACCCCACAAGCTACCGTCCAATCAGTTTGCTATCTTCTGTAGGAAAATTATTTGAAAAATGCTTCCTTACCGGACTTATCATTTTACCTCACCATACTACATGTATTACCACCCCATCGCAAAAGTGTTTGGTAGAGTGTGGCATCCAGGACAGATATTCAAGCTCCAAAACATCGGCACTCTTCAATACCTCACGCATGATAGGTTTCCTTAGTGAACTTAGTGAATCGTAGTGAATCTTAGTGAACCTTAGTGAATCTTCAGTGCGTTTTCCCGGTGCTCTCCCAACACAATATCCCATCAAATCAGGGGTTCCAAGGCTCGAGCTTCTTCCCAACCGTATTCACTATCTGCATCGCGGCGTTCCTAACACACCATCAACATTCGTTGCCACCTTTGCAGATGACACAGCAACCTACTCCACAAACCGAGACATAGAAATAGCAATAGAGGATCTCCAAAATCATCTCACCGTATTTTCCGAGTGGGTACAAAAGTGAGATGTTCAGATAAACGCAATCAAGAGGCAAAGAAAAATATTCCTTCTCGAAGGCCCCTCAACCCCCCACCCACATTCACCTACCAAAACCACAACATAGCATGGATTCCCGCGAACGCCACGGCCAAATACCTTGGAGTGTTATTCAACAGACGACTCGCATGGAGAGCAAATATCATGCAGAATTGCACTGGCCACTAGAAGAACACTTCAGTTAAATTCCCTACTTAAGAAAGCATCCCCACGTCAATTACACACCTCCAGTCATCTCAACCAAACAAATATACGACCAATATGAAGCTAAGGCTCTCCAGTCTGGACCGCAGAATCCACAAGCAATATTCTCAAAATCCAAACCTTCCAAAATAAATATCTAAGAATAATCACAGAAGCGCCGTGGTTTATTCCAAACTTCAAGTTCAATCAAGTACTAGATACCACCCCGATGAATGTACATGTCTCTCTTATGTCCGCAAAATTCTAGAAAATTTTTTGAATAATGTCAGCTATCCACTTCAAACTCAGAAAACAGAACCCTAATCGGAAACGTTTGAAAAGAAAACTGCCCAGGGAATTTTTTACCCTCCTGAAGGCTGGACACGATTGTGAGGACTGAAATGAAAGTAACACAATAATTATAATAATGTAAATCTATTCTATGGAAGTCAACCTCTGTATCAGTCGTGCACGTCTGGTGACGGCCTCAGGCCAAGCAGAGAATAAATGAACTAGTGGTGCTACAGATTAGCACAGACTTTCTGGTACTAGTTGGTTTTCTAATTTCTTTGGTCTGGGAAGCTTTTTGGTCTAGCCCCATCTCTTTCTGCCATCTATCGCTCTCCAAATAACATTTTTTGAAATTTTCTCAATTTTTCGATTTCCTAATGGTGGAACCGAAATATTACTTTAAGAATATTATAGAAGAGAAAAACCTCGTTTAATGAGGAATTTTGCGTTGAAAAATTTGGAGACGTTTTGGAGAAAATTTAGTGTTACCGGAAGTGAGAAATTTGAAGCTGTTTTACTGAAAACTTGAATTTTCGAGAAACTTCGTTGTAAGTCATTTGAGGCACTTCCATTCGCTAATGCAACAGTGTAAACATCCCTGGAAATGTGCATATGAACAGCAAGAGATATTTCAAAACAAAAACATCTGCGTAATTTTTGAAAAACAATAGAATACGGTAAAATGTCACCCTACACAGTGCATTTAGCACTATCCATTCAAAAAGTTTGAAGAAAAAATTTGGAGCTGTTTTTAGAAAACTTTTGATGTGCACATGTCCACATGTCATAAAGCACATGTACTCACTAATTCTGGAGAAGAAATTTCATTTGGAGAGAAAAATCGCTATCATCAATACAGTAGTTTTTGGAAGATGTCAAAAAATGCAAACTTTTGTGCAAAAAAATGCAAATTTCCGAAAATTGTAGTTAGCAGTGAAAATCGGACTTATGCTATCTTGATTGTTAGGATGCTAGTTACTCTGCCATTGTTAACATGTAGGAAAGTTTTTGTCGACTGACAGAAATGATGTTTATTACGATATAATAATTCAACTGGAAGGCGTGGCATGAGCCAAACCAAAGTTTAGTGTACTTACTGAAGTCGGGCGGCGGCGGAGGCGGCGCAGGCGCGGGCGGTGGGGGCGGCACGGGCGCCAGGTTGGAGGCGGAGCGGTTGCTGCGGCTGCGGGACAGCGGCGTGGGCTCAGGCGGACGGCGCGCCTCACGCGGCGGCGGCGGCTTCTGCGACAACGCAAGGGCCGTCTCACCGGGAGCTCGCCGCGCTTGCTACACAGGTGGGGCGAATTCAGCTGCTGTCTGGAGGAGAATTCTAGCGGCTGGCTGCCACGATCTGTAGTTTTCCTTGGTTCCTCTGATCAAAACCAAGCGAATGTCGGAGCAGTATCCTAACAAATGGGCCACTGACTGCGCATGAATCTTTCCTTCCTCTTTCTTGTCCTGTTCACACGTACACTTACACTCACATACATTCACAACTCTGCCACACGTCGGGGGACCAGTCTGCAGCTTAGAGCTGGCCTTGCTGTGGCGTTGCCCGGCTGGGGGAGTTACGTGAAGATGGAAAAATGTGGCAAGCCGAGTGCAAGTCGGCACCGGATCTCACCATCCGGGGGGGCGAATCATTGTCACCTATCGGGATAAAACATTGACTACCCTCATGGAGTGTATAAACGTCTGTTTTCTTTTTTAATTGTAATAACCACATGGTGTCAAAAAAGAAGAAAGAAGGCGCGCAAGAAATCCAGTGCCGGCCGAACAAGTGATCTGGCTAAGTAGCAGGCACCATGAAGCATATTTGTCGCAGTCGTTAGCAATACCGACTGTAGTGCTAAATGATTCGCGTTCAAATCTCGAATGCGGTATTTTTGAGTGGGGGTTCATTTCAAAAATTGATATCTTTAAAAAACTAATTTGCTCTACATTGAAAATTCAAGAGAGTAATAATGAAAAACGACAACCATGTGAAACTAGAGATGCTACAGAATTATACACACTTTCCCGTTTTAGTTTCCTATTCTGTCAACTGGGCTAACTTTTCGGTATTGCCCCACCCTCTTCCCAACTGCTACCTATTGGCGCCTAAAAGACATTTGTTCACATTTATTCAATTTTTTGGTTCCATAATTGTAGAATTGCCAATAGGAACACTCTAGAAGACATGGACTTAGAATAAGCAAATTTTCATTGAAAATTTAGAAACCATTTTTTAAAAAACTTTCCTTTGAAGCTTGTAAAAATGCGTAATTTTGAGCGAATTGTCACAAATAAAAATTTCGTGTTTTCGAAAAACAATTATTTTAAGTACTTGTACTCACAATTGCAATAATATATACAAAATTCTCGTAACGTAAATGTTAACTTGTGAGAAATTAAGAAATAATTTTGTGTAATTTTTTCAAAAACACAAAGATTACTTGAAAATGGCCTTTCTGTTAAGCTTTTAAGAGCTTTTAGTACTGTAAGTACAAATCGTTTAACGAAACCCTTTGTTTCCGTTTTTGAGAAATGTTGGAGCGTTTCTCAAAATGCGGAATTTTGAGCTAATTTTCATAAATAAAATTTCAGCTTTCGCGAAACTTCATAGAAATCAATGAACTTGTATTCACTAAAGCAAGGTATAAAAAACGCATGTGTTGTAAATATTAACGAAAAGAGATTTTTAATCATGTTTCTCAGTGCATTTAACTGTCCTTATGAAAAGTTGAAAGAACAACATTTATATACGATTTTGAGAAAACTCCGTTCTTAAAATTGTTCATATTTCACTCAAAATTAGGAGAAAATCAATATTTCAAAAAATGTACCTGACATGAATCGCAGAATTAATGTTGGAGAACAAATTTCTTTTCAAGAAAAAATCCATAATTAGTATTAGGAAGGCGTCCAACAAATTTCAAACTCGTGAAATTTTTGAAATTTCAGAGTTAACAGAGAAAATCAGGTTCATGCCATATTTAAAATGTATTCCACTTCTTTTACATGATTTTTGAAGTAAAATTTTGGAGCTATTTTTAGAAAGTTTTGAAAATGTCGCAGGGGCTTCATGTAAAGTAATTCCCCAAAATTCAAAGAAATCTTTTCAAAATCGCTGGGCTTCCAGTCAGACCAGATTAATCGGGTGATATTTATTTTGAAAAAGTCCTACTAACGGTTTAGGCTCTTGTGCTGTGTAATGACGATCGGACGTTTTGGGGGGGAAAAAAAAAGAAAAAAAATTCGGTGTCGGGGACCCCAAAACGTGTATTTCAGTTCGATTTTCTGCGTCATGTCACAATTTTCTCAATACTGGTACGACGTATATTACTGCATACGTAAAGCCTAGTACACACCTAGCAACAAAGTCTCGGAACTTTGTGTGAGGACAGTTGTGAAACACTATCGGTAGACTGTTGGGATACAATGTCGCATCCACACCTAGAGAGCCTGTTGTGCCACAGGAATCGGCGATAGATGTCGAACGAAATCGCATTATGTGCTTTTAATTTGTACTTAAACATGTTAAAACAAAGAAAAAGTCGAAAAAAGCGGTACTGGAGGAGAAACCTTTTTTCGGGAGGCATTGCCGTCGGTATTAATCTTCTTGATAGATTGAAATTCGGCGATGGCACGGGATTCCGTAATGTTTTAAGGATGAATGAAACTGATTTTGAAATATTTTTGCAAGTGGTTGGAGGAAATATTTCAAAGAATCGAACTATTTCGGGATACCATTTCAGCATCTACAAGACTAGCAGTCAATTTCCCTTTCCTTGCCAGTGATGAATCTTTTAGCACCTTCATGTATACCTTTTGAATTTCAAACGAGGCTATCTGCTGACTGAAATCGGCGTGTCCCGGGGCTTTCTCTCGTGACACGCCAGACTACATGTTGCACAACATTTGTATCATGTATCCCATTTTGAATGGGAGTGAATGTGACATGCAACTAATGAATCAACAGTTCCCCATAGACGGGAAAAATGTCGCGGTATGTTCCTGGAACTTGTCGCGATACACTTGTTCCACGACTTTGTCGCTAGGTGTGTAACTAGGTTTATGTTACTCGGTCGAGGAAGTAAACATCTACTTTTACAAATATATTAATTAATAAGTAGCCAAAAATTTCTTATTGTGGTAAATGTTCCGCGGAACACGTGCTTCATTTTCCAACAACTGTGCCGTTGTGGTAAAAGATGACGTATATACTGCATTGTTAATGACCATAAGTTGTAACTAGCCCGTCTCAACATGGAATAACGGCCATCCGTGTGGCTTGTCTGCGCGTTGGCATGCTTACTTCGCTCAATCCGGGTCTCTTAGACCCTTCTATCTCATCTCTGCGTTTGGACACATTGTTCTGAAATACCCTATATAATTGCAAATTTCTAGTACGAAACTTCTGTAATTCGGAAGGATTAAAACGTGGATTAATGAAATTCTCATTTGTGCGGAGGCTAGTGGCACCGTGGCAAGAGGCAGCACTTGATTCCCATCCACCAACCTACAACATATCAGACGTAAAGTATTCCGCCATTACACGTTTCTATCTAGTCGTCTCCCTCATTCTTTGCTTATTATTTCTTTGCTAACATCGAAGACGTAATTGATAACATTTTCCGAAAAAGAAACTAAGCAAAGAAGCAAGTTGTTTAAGCATTACTTTTTATTTCAACTTTTATGGGTTTCTGAAAATATTATGATTCATTTATGAATATATTGATTCATTTATGAATATATTATGAAATTTCCTTAGGGTGTGAATTGCGGCTGGAACTTTATTTTTGGAATCAAGTCTGCGAATGGGAAGAAACAGAGGTGGGAAGAAGAAGAGAGAGAGAGAAAAAAACAAGGAAATAAATGATTTAGTATAGGAGTTGTTTTAGTGCACACGTGTGGTATTTCGTAACTTATGTGTAATGGAGAAGGGTGCGCACCTTGCTGGCGTCCTTGGGCTCTGGCTTCGGGGGGCGGGGTTCGGCCTTGGGCTCCGAGCGCTGCTTGGACTCCACTTGGATGTTGATCTTGCGCTCCTGCGGCTCCTCCGTCTTCTGCAACACAACACTTGCCTCAGAGGAAACGGCCGGGAGAGTTAGCCCACAGCCACTCTCACAGGTCCTGCGTTCGAGTTCCGGCGGTGGCAGGATTTTTTACACTGGCTACGTGTAACTAGTGGTCGCATTCAGCCGCTGTCTGAAGGAGAATTCTAACAGCCGGCCGCACTGATCGGTATTTTCCCTGTCCGATCAGTGCCAAGCGAATGTGGGGTGCCCTAACACGGACCACAGATCGCACGCGATATTTACTTTCTCTTACTTACACTTACACAAACATACACCACACTGCCACATAAGTCTGGAGGCCAGTCGGGAGCTAGAGCTTGTCCCAGCTGGGGCCCTACCTCGCTTGAGGAGAAAATCTCCCGCAGGCCGACAAGTAGGTAGGCGCTGGAAATTACCAATCAAGGGAAGAGGAACACCGCCTCCTCCCGGCAAAAAACATGTACTACACGAACGACACAATGTCCTTAGCAGTTGACGTGCCTGGAAATATCAATCAATGAATCGACGGAATAAAGAGGCTGCCTCGTGTATATTGTGACTTTTGACACCTGGTGTCGAAGGAGGCAAAAGACGCGAGTAAACGAGACCGTTGTGTTCATAGTCTTACATGTGAGTTGCCCTGATAATTGTTATTACTGTGAGTTGTTTTTACATTTTCGTTCGAGAAACCGTGCCTGGGTCGTGAGTTTAGAGAGAGATTCAAATTACTACAGAGTAGCCGCCCTGAAGACGTCGCTAGTTAGCTTAACATTCTCGCCTGCATATGAAGAAATGCCCATTTCTGTTGTTTGACAAAATATCATTCTATGGTAAATTATATATGCCAAGACATAGGAAGACATTGATTTAGTGTGTGTGTGTATATATATATATATATATATATATATATATATATATATATATATATATATATATATATAACGTGCAGATTAACTTAAGAAAAATAAATCCAGAAAGAAACGTAACAATGGTCATTGTTTGCCTTTCTATTTATGAAGTTTGTGTGGTCATCGCATCCCTTCCTTTTAACGGAAAGCGCTACGTGTGTCGTGCGATCGTAATATTTAGGATTAGCTTCGCGTGGGGCTTCCAGCAGGCATTTTCATGTTAAAGAATATTTGTTTCCGATCATAATAAAAATAAATGTTAAACATAACAGTCGCCCAGCTCGCCTCGTCCTTTTCGGGCATTGAAAATTGCGTTAAAATTATTGATTAAAAGTACTTGTTTATGTGTTTGTTTCATTAAACATTATGTTTAATTATCGTCAATGTGATGAAGTAAAGTGTAACGATTCTTGTAAATGTCGGGAAAAGAGTATAGTTATTCATAGTATTTCACCTATGTTCTCCTAGGAATATTGAAACCATGTTTTTTCTAGAATTCTTTCAGAATATTCCAGAGGAAATCGACTAAGAATTGTACCAATCGACTTGCCGAAAGAAATCGAATGAGCTAATTGATCACCTCTGTAGGTGAGGTAAGTCACTCGAAACACGTTGTAGTTACATAAGAAGTAAAAAAAAACACGGTTTAAGAGATTTTATAGAACCTTTTGGAAGGATACGGAAAAAATGAAAATAAGAGAATTAAGAAAAATAATAAAAATCTGTTCCTCATGAAGATACCGAGACTCCTTGAACGAGACCTTATTTGTCGAATGGTTGGTGCCGGAAAATGTGGATCCGTGAGTGAGTGTACGCGTGTGTAAGGCTGACAATGAGTGGCTCACCTGCTGCTTCTTGGCCGCCGCGGCGTTGACCACGTCCTTCTTGAGCTCCTGCGCCTGCGCCTGCGCCACGCCGTTCTCGTGCGCGGGGGCCGCCGCGGGCTGCGAGGGCACGATGGTGATCTTGCTCTGCTTGCGCGCAGCCGGCGGCGCGGCGGCGGGCGCCTCCGCCGGCTCATCTGCCTCACCCAGCAACACCCTCAGTACACGGCTGCCGCTCAACAGGGCCCGCTCCCGGAAAATCTCCCGCTCCCAGACTCTGCTCACCGCTTCTCTGAGACTTTGGGGGTGCTAAATTGGAATTTTAGCTTCAGCATATCGAGAAGGGTCGGCTTCAAAGAGAAAAGCTCATAGAGAAATGTGCAAACAAACCTAAAACTTTAAGCGTTTAACAGAGAAATCTATACTAAATTTAAGTAGTCAAAATTTCCTTCAATATGCGTATATTCACTTTCATTTTTGGAAAAACGATTCAGGTGCTAAAGCGGGCAGAAAAATGGTCTTTTGTCCCTCTGGCCAAAAGGGGCGAATAGAGTGCTCTCCCGTGTATGGAGTGCCTGTATGGAGACATGAGCGAAAAACAGAAGAAAGTGTCACATTTTGAGTTTCTTTTTGCGATTTTCTTTCCTACGCCATTTCGGGTGACGGTAAACATAAAATTCAAATTCAGCACCCTCAAAAACATAAAACCGATGAGAAAAGAACATCCGGAAGTTTTTCCTGGACCGGATCCCTATTGACTGAACTGGCTTGGTTTTAGTACCATGTAGGGTTGAAATGCATAATTTTCTAAAATTCCTTCTCCAAATATGTTCGTGTTATATAAAAAATTGATGTTAATATGTTATTACTGTTGACTTCCCTTTTTAAAGCTGAATGAATATACTTTTTTATTCCACTTCATTCGTGAAAACTTAAATGTTTGAATTATAAAACTGATCTCGTCGGGTACATATAATAATTTTTACTTTCTCTTATTGCTTATGGAGTATAGAGAAATATTGTAATGCTGCCAGAAAAAGACGGCGAATTTTCGATAGAAAAACTCTTATTGTCGGGACCTGGTAACGTAAAAGTGGGTAGATCGTGTCCCTGTATACAGTAACTTAACACTTTGTGAGGTCAGAATACTTGTTTTGTGGCTTCTTTGATACCGAAAATTTGATTGACGCCAAAAAGTCCGTTCGTTCGTCTATCTGTGAACAACGTTAGCGGCTAAACCGGAATATTTTAATTTTGCGAGGTAATTTACATGCAGCCATTTGAGAGCCATGAGACATAAAAAAAGCTACAAATTTTTTTATTAAGTTTTGTCCAGAAATAGCCTAAAGAACACTTAAGAAAATTGTGCAGGTCTCATTTTCATTGAAATCCCTGATTTTTAGAATGTTTCGAAAGTTCACATGTTTTCGGCGTCTTCCTTCTACTATAATTATGAAGATACATTTTTAAAAATAAAATGCGTCAGAACAAATGCAATTTCGAAGATATGCAAAAATTACGCGAAACACATAAAAAAATGAACGTGACCTTGTATAAAGATGTAATTTTCAAGAACACACTTCCTAAAAAAAACAATAATATTGCAGTTTTTCAATGTGAATTTTTTGCAATATCCGAAAATAGTGTGTGTACCAAAAATATCTAAAAAATTTGGACCGGTTTTTGAAAAAATATTGTTAAAAATGACCTTACCTTCAAGCAAAAGTTACGCTAAAAATACGGGGTTTCTTTAAAAAAAAAAATTGTTCACTTTATTTACAGATCTAAGTTTTTAAAAATGTATGAAGGACAAATTCTCTATCATTTTTGTTTTTTGCTATATTATTTTTTTTTTTTTGCAATTTTCAAAAATACAAGGAATTTACCGAAAACAGGGACCTGCGCAATTTTTATAACCGTGCTTTGCTCTATCCAAGGAAAAACAAGAAGCAGTGTTTGAGATTGTGTAAAAAGTGTCTTTATTTTACAGTCATATTTTCGAAAAATTGGACATGATCTAATTTAAAGATGTCTTTGATAAACGGATTTTGTTAAGGAAATATTTATCTACAATATTGTAGTTGCAAGAAAGCGCCAAAAAAATTGAACTTTTGCAATTTTCGAATATCCATAGTTCAACAAACTCGAGACCACCCGTTTTGAAACATCTGCTGCTCTCTCTGTGGAAGAAATTTAATGAAAAATTTCGGAGCCATTTTAAGATTTGTTAGATATTTTGAAAATGTTTTACGGCTTGATATAAAGAACTTCCCAAAATCAAAATATTCGTTTGGAATTCGCAGTCTGAAGATGGGCGCGGTCGATGAGGGAATATCAATTTTGTAGATAATGTCTGAACGGTATCGGCTCTAGCATTGCACACTGGCGGACAGAGAGACATTTTGCCGTCAGCCAATTTTTCGGTATTACGGACCCACAAAACATGGATTCTGACGTAATTTGGATACAGGACGTAATTTACAACGTATCGAAATAGGAATTATCCACTTTTCGGAATCAAGGACCCATAGAATTTCTAATGTTGAAAATAGCAATTTTTTGCCGCGACATTTCAACATTTTCTCTGTACTACGAGGTAGTATGCGAGAAAGAGAAAACAGGGTTGTGGAAAGTAAACAAAACTCTTGGGCAACATGAATCAATATGGCTGCCGCCTCGGATATTGAGGATTATGTGTGTGTGTAGAGTATAGTATATGTATAAGTTTCCATGAATTCGTATTATCAAGTTATGTACGCATCTCGAAGTGTCTTTGTCCTACTCGTGTCAAAATGCCATATCAAACATTTGTGTACGTCTTCCGTCAGTAACCCCTTTGCGTGCGTGTGGTGTGTGGCAGCGCGTACAAACCTCTGCTGGTGCGTCGGTCGCGCGCGCGGGCCAGCGTCCAGGGCGCGGCGGGCATGGGCAGCGGCTCGGGCCCTTCCTTGATCCAGGGCGGGCGGAAGGTGGTGCGCTGCGCCCCGGGGGCGGCGCCCCCAGAGGAGCCCGCCGCCCCCGACCCCTGCTGCGCGCCGCCGCCGCCGCCGCCCCCTTGCGTGCGCACCGTCGGCATCGGGACGATAAAGATGGGCGGCCTGCGCACACGCACAATCACACTTTCAGCTTCACACGGACTAAGCTTCAAGGCAAAAGTTTCTTTCCATTCCGGAACTCTCTCATTTATTCATGGAAACATCCATTTTCTTGCATTGTAATTAAAAGTACTCTTACATCATTATAGTACAGTGCGCCAGGAAAGTCTCTCCGCAGTGTCACCATGCTGGTGACAATGCTAGCAACAGAAATATGTTGGTATCAGGAGCCCCGGACAGTGCTGGGATCGTCCGAAGGCGGGTGCGGAAGCAGTGGGAGAGGAGGGGGTGAGGTGTCTGCGTGCATGCGACACTAGCGCCGCGCACGGCAGCGAAACACGACGGAAGCGGAGGCGGCGGGAGGTTCGGACTCGGATGGGTGCGGAGAGACTTTCCAGGCGCGTTGTGTAAGTGAAGAAAATAACACACGAGGGTCTTGCGGGTTGCAGAATGTAGGCAAAGGACGTGTGCTTGTCTACAGAAATGATTCATCTCGAATCCTCAGTCTCTCTTCTTCTATTGAATCAAAACAGAGAAATGACTATCCCATGTGGAAATTGAATGTTTTTTCACCTGTGGTATGATATGCATCATTTCTTGAACGCATAGAGATAATACCGTATTTGTCATATCTATGATAATTCTCAATTCATTTTCGTGAATAATTCTGGTTGGTATTGCGACCACTCGCCGTATCTCTCTATACGATCCCTCTCGGGCACCAACCCGGCCTCGAGAGGCCAGCATCAACCGCAAGCCGGTCTAGGGGCTACTCGGCGACGTGTGGTTGTTTACTGTAAAGCAAGGAGCGGCATCCCTCCGTTGCTTGCGACCTACTACTTTACTAGCCTGGCCACAATGGAATAGAGAACTCAGGTGTAAGCGAGGTAAGATGATCTCAGGGGTAAGCGGGTGGATGTCGAAAGGAAAGAAAATACCGTGACAAGTTTTAACATTCAAAATCACTGTATAATCGGGCTCAAAACAAAACCAAAAATCACAATACAAATATGACACTCACAGAATACACCAATCAACTGTACAGTCAAAATACACACACAAATTTTGTGAGCAATAATCAAAATTTAATGACGCTCTTAGATTTTCGAAAAACAAACAAACTTGTACTCTTCACAAATTTTTCCTGTTGAGTCATTCCATTTTAAGTGGTCCAGAACTGGTCGCCCACCTTAAAAAAGTCATACTTCACGTGGAAATTCCCTTACGTTTAGGTTGTTCAAAAGTGTTAAAAATGTACGTAGTTCACAAATGACGGCCATTTTTGTTTTAAGCCGTGTACCATTTTTCGCGATTGTAGACGTACAGTTTTATAAGTTACTTAACACTTGCAATAGGTTTTGAAACGAAAATACGTTGGGTTCAGTAAACTCTGGCCTACATATCAATGTCATAATACCCTAATACGTTTTTATTCGGGGAGTATTTGCCACGAAAACTATTGAACGGAAATGGCCAAATTTCGATTTTCAAAGAAGGAATAGACTCACAACCTCCATTTTCTCTGCTTTTACACAAAACAGCGTAGTTACTTTGCGTAAAATATCAATGATAAGTAGCGTACCACTTAAAAATTAACACCTCCCAAAAATTAGAATTTTGACTTTTTTCCAAGGTTTCAATTGTATTATCTGTGTTGGGGGATCAGATACAAATTTAAAACTTGCTCAGTTAAAATCTATGAAACCATATAATATCAAGCTGCAGTATAAATTTCAACTTTCAGATTGAACTCGAGTGGGTTTTTAAAAAAATTAATCGAAAAATGCTTCATTTCCTTATTGGGAAGAGGTGGTGGAAAGGAGTAATCATATTATTTTCCGCCCGTTGTGAATCCTACTTTGTCAAGCCTTCCTTACTTTACAATTATATATATATATATATATATATATATATATATATATATATATATATATATATATATACACACACACACACACACATACCAAAGACGTGGGTTTCTAAGGTGCAGATATGCAAAGGACGCTGTAGCAACGCGAAACGAGTTCGTTTGGGAGCAGGCGCAGGGTACACCATAGCAAGGCGAAAAAACAATAGAAAAACACAGCGAGCTTTGAAGGGGATCAGATTGGGAATTAGGGCATTCGACTCGTGTCGTGGTGGTGAGAAGATCGCTTGTGCGGTTTTCCTTGAGGTTAATTATCAAATCGGGACTTGTGATATTTCGTGAGAGTGAACATTGAACTTGAACTTAGAATATTTCCGCATTAGGTGTGCAACGGGAACTTGTAAAATATACGTGTTGTACCATTGCAAACTCAGACTTGTAATAATTTCATGAGTGAACTGGAAAGTGAACTTAGTATATTTTCGCGGTGGAGTTACAAGATTTGACTTAGAAATTTTACGAGTGAATTGTAAATTGCCATATTATTCCGACCAGGAAAGTAATCAGTTTGAAATTGGTGCCCAGCTGAGGCGCAAGATAAAGAGTATAGGCAGTATTTGTGAAGTGGTTGGAGGAAGTTTCGACTTGGTCGCTGATCATCGTGGACCTCGACAAGAAGGAAGATTGGTCTACTCTACGTGGCAACATCGAGCGACGTGCACGCGAAGAGGCAAGAAAGGATCAAAGGTTTTAAAACGCTGTTATTGCAATAACGAGAAAAATGGTCATGACCTAACGATAAATTGTAATAATCAATGATAGTCTGATAACTTTTGGCATGCATGATAAATTATAATTCATAGTTTGAAAGAAAGCTGATTCTCATTTGCCATTACGTGCAATCCTAGAGTAGATATTTTAGAATTCGTTTCGGATTCCTTGCCACTCCGTATGGATGGCAGATTGAGTAATTGGTTGCGGAGTTAGTAGCAACAATTATTTCATAAGAACCCGTCGAACGAGATAGCGGGATGTACATTTATTTGCAATATATTTGAAGACAGTAATAGATAATCATGAATTTAAGTGTAAACTTTTCCTGGAGCCCAAATTATTTATAAATTCGGAAATTGGTTACGATTTACATTTATTAGTGATTAATAGACGTTTCAATAGTAATTAATAGACATATATTGTATTGACTAGCTTTATATATATATATATATATATATATATATATATATATATATATATATATATATATATATATATATAAAGCTGGTCAATACGAAATTTTCATTATTACTTTAATGCCATTCATACTTTGCAAATAAAATAAGGCCTTGTCGTCAGAACCCATAATTTTGGTGTTAGAAAAATACATTCAAAGACAGCGTTTTGTAAAATCCACTTTGAATTATATCTCGAATTGGAAATGTTTACTGCAGTTTGGTATCATACCGATCTTTTACGTGTGCAAGTTTCTAATGTTTATCTGTTCACCCAAGAGAGATCTGGAGGCTTGGGGCAGGTGCACTCTAGCGGGCACCAGGGATAGTCCTCGCTCAGCTTGCCTCCTCTTGGAACGTCCCAACTCAGCTTGCAGTGCTTCATTCCTTCTTTTCAATGCTGACTGCCCAGTTTTCTGTCTCTCTTACGATCTGTGAGTACCGTGTGTGTTACTGAGCTATATTTATACGACGTTTCTGGCGTTCTTCTGATTTAACGATTTGGCTTTTTGGACAGTGTGGTTTTACTGGTTTGGCACGACTCTGGATCTGTCGATTTCATTATGAAATGGCAGAAGCATTTTCTCCCCCATACGTCACATACAGTTTTTGACTAAATAAATAAATAAATAAGCAGTTCTCGAGCAGTGTCGACAGACTCCTCGTACACCACCTCGGCGTCGTAAAATCCATTTGCATAGCAGTGACATACGCGAAAAACAGGAGAAAGTGTCACATTTTGAGTTTCTTTTTGCGATCTTCTTTCCTACGCCATTTCGGGTGACGGTAAACATAAAATTCAAATTCAGCACCCTCAAAAACATATATAACCGGTAGAAAAAAACATCCGGAAGTTTTTCCTGGACCTGATCCCTATTGACTGAACTGGCTTGGTTTTAGTACCATGTAGGGTTGAAATGCATAATTTTCTAAAATTCCTTCTCCAAATATGTTCGTGTTATATAAAAAATTGATGTTAACATGTTATTACTGTTGACTTTCCTTTTTAAAGCTGAATGAATATACTTTTTTATTCCACTTCATTCGTGAAAACATAAATGTTTGAATTATAAAACTGATCTCGTCGGGTACATATAATAATTTTTACTTTCTCTTATTGCTTATGGAGTATAGAGAAATATTGTAATGCTGCCAGAAAAAGACGGCGAATTTTCGATAGAAAAACTCTTATTGTCGGGACCTGGTAACGTAAAAGTGGATAGATCGTGTCCCTGTATACAGTAACTTACTACTTCTAACACTTTGTGTGGTCAGAATACTTGTTTTGTGGCTTCTTTGATACCAAAAATTTGATTGACGCCAAAAAGTCCGTTCGTTCGTCTATCTGTGAACAACGTTAGCGGCTAAACCGGAATATTTTAATTTTGCGAGGTAATTTACATGAAGCCATTTGAGAGCCATAAAATAAGAGCTCCAATTTTTTTTTATTAAATTTTGTCCTGAAATACTGTTAATTTTCTGTTACTTTTTGACTGTTGGTAAGGATGCAAGGATCCAAATGCGTCACATTGGTTTATCAACCTTTCCTGTTTTTCGCCAGCCATTCCACTAATGTAAGGTGACCATGGAGGCTCCTATAATTGTACTATTTGTAAAGGGATAAAGTCTATGGTAAGATGTATAACGTGGAACTTCGCTACCTTACGCGTGGTGCTAAAATTCCCTCCTGACTCGAAATCGATGGCTGTGGAACAGTTGGAGCGTGTGGCCATTCACGTCGTTGGGCCGGCGCAATGTGGACTCGTAAAAATATGCGCTTGACCTTGGCGCCGGTGGCCCAGCCCAGTCAGGGCAAGCTGGGCAGGGCAGGGCAGTGCAGGGCATGGCCTACCCCGCCCGGCCCCGCCCCGCCCCACTCCGCGCAGCATATGAGTCAACGCGGACTATTTCGGGAGGAGGCACCTGAAGGGAATAGCGCGCGGCCCGGGCCTCCCCGGCCTCATTCACCGCGTCCGCCTCCAAGCCACTTCATGATCTGTTTGACTCGGTTCTTGTGCGCGGACAATCCAACGTGAGAGGTGTCTATGGTTTCCTTAAATACCTAGGAACACAGGTAGATATAAGAGCATTGAAACAGTTTCGATCTCGGAGGAAAAATGCAATTATTTGATTGTGTCAATCTGCCTATTATCATACTGTGTGGACCGACTGAATTGTCATTTTTATTGTCTCATTTCTTATGGCACAGCTATGCGACAAAGAAGAAAAAGCTTTAGTATTCACGTGCGCCGTATCATAACAGCCAATTTTTGCTACTTCAGGGCCTGATTTTCCTCATACTCGACAACCGCATTTTTACTACTGCAGGCCACTAATTATTATTATTGTTATTGTTGCTGTTGTTTGAGTCAGAGAAACATTTCGCATTCGAAGGAAGTAGGACGCTTTTTAATGATGGACAACACAGCGTAAGAGAATCCCTTCGTAGAGGTGGTGGCTCGAGAGGAGCCGGTGACGCGTGAGTCAGCGCTGCCGAAACTCCTCCTGAGTCACCCGTTCTACGAATGCGCTCTCTTCAACTGGCCATTGATTCACTACGATTGAATTCCTACCAATGCACTCTTGGCGTGCACTTTTTTCCGGTATTGACGATTTTCTTGACGAGAGTATGTAATCAGTACTCTCATTATCAGCAACTCTCATTATTTTAATTTCATACACTACTTTTTATGATAACTAGGGGGCGGATTCCTATTTTGTTTTTACTTATTTTTGTCAGTTGCTTCAGGGCATAGCTGAGTGAAATGTTTTGACAGTTGGTTAGTATTAGATGCTCTATACACTAACATATTAGTGTATATTTGTGCATATTTGCCCGATTTCTCCTGTTGGTGCATATTCGTGTAATTATAAGCACATATTTTGCATATTTCGTTAAAATAGGAACATATCTCTAAAACGTTTCATCTTTTCATAGAATCTACTATTTATTTAGGAACGAACATTGATTAGCATGAGCTTGTCCCAGTTTGCGTTTATTTTATTTTTTATATATGATAAAATACTTGTGCAAATGTAGGATATTTCTTGATACATTTTTTAAACCGGTCAGAAGAAATGCAACAGGACATACAGTGTACTTCACTAAAGTTAATATTTACTTCAATTATTTCTCCCGCGAAATAAGGTAGATTGTATTATGCTTGCACAAAAATATGTATTTTCTTTCCAAGCATGTTTCTCCTGAATTTTATCAAGAAAGGTTTATAGAGGAAATGAAATATTGTAAATTTTAATTGTATATTAAAGTGCATATTTCAGAATTTTTAGATCATAATGCATATTTTTAATAGCATATTTAAAGGATTTTGGAGGGCATAAAAATCCGCTCCGTAATGATGACAGTTAATTTGCATTGGGCTAGGGCTTAAATAATGTATTTTGTTGTATTTTCGTTCAAGTATTTCTTGTGAGGTGCGAAAGAGAAGAACGGAAATCTCTTTAGCAGCGTACCTCAGTGAAAACTCCATTGTTTTTGGTATTGTATAGTATGTGAAGTATGAGGTATTCTTTTATATTCAATCGACTCATAATTCCGGATTCACGGAGATCGATCTCACTGTCTGTCGAAATTTTGCGTGACCTCATATTTCTCGGGCTTCGAGTAACTTGTGACCTGACTAGGTGGCGAGAGGGGCGTGTGAGGTTTGCACAGCAACACGCTCCCGTCTATTCTCTGATTTAAATGGAATGACTTCTAACGTATGATCAGCTGGGAAGCAGTTGTCCAATCGGGAGCTTCAATACCAAACATTAATTGTAACGTTGCAGCCTATGAAATTACCGCATCCAGTGTACTGTACGTCAAAAGCCATTGTATTTAAATCGTATAAACAATTTGTCACTTGGGGAGGGGTGAAGTGCAAATTAATGATTAATGATCTCTAACACTGTCCAGAAGAACGCAACCAACCACTGCCAATTCATCATTGGTGTCCAATCAGCGACGTGTGGAAAGGCAATACAGTGGCGGTAACACTCGAGAGTACGTCTAAAATACAAACTTTAAAAACCGGCGCTCAAGTACTCCTTTAATAACATTGGAGTTACCAGAGGGACACCCCCAATGTTACCAAATCCGCGAAAATCCACCTTGTTGAGTGCTCTTGGGGGCTGTCGGCAGGCAAACATGCGTGTAACATCTGAAGGGCGATCAGACGCAGTCATTCACCAGGCGAAGCGGGTGTTATTTCCACACTCTCACACACATATGTCTTCCTAGCGCTGACAATCTCGTTAGAGCTTTGCGGGTGATCACAGTTATCCATCGATCTGAACTTCCCGAAGTTTGCAAAATTTGCGATGGGCTAATTGGCAATCATTGCGAATATGGACAAAATGCGATTGGTAATGATGCTTAGAGAAAATTACTAGTCAATTGTAAGGCTGGTATGATATAAAGCATTTATTTAAATCATGATTTGAATCAAACGATCATTTAAAAAAAAAACTGATTTAAATCTATATTTTTTATTTGTAATATTTTAAAATATATTTGTATTTAAAATTTTTGTAAAATAAAAATTGCTCAGATAAAAAGACTTTAATCAATTAAGGTGCGAATAAAATTAGAATGTGATTGACATTTCGTGGTCTCGTGATGACGCCAGCGCCGTAAGCTAGGGAACAGCGAATCAAAAGCTTCGACATTTGCACATTATTGTCACCTAAAATTAGGAAACAAGTTTTACGAGCAAACAAATATTACAAATGTTAGGAACAAATGTAACAAATGTTATGAACAAACTCCTTACGACTTTCTCAACATTCCTTTCTTCTGTTTGTCTAGTTAGTGCTGAGAGCACGTATGCGTAGTATGCGGCAGCGCCGCCCCCCTCCACACCCAAATGCCAAACACATTCTAATTTTATTCGTAGTGTAAGAAATAATTGATATAAAGAATATATTATATTTCTTATAATTGTTTTCACATAATTGATCAATTTCGAGAATATAAAATGCAATATAACAAACAATAAAATGAACAAAGTTATGAAATCGACGGCAGCGCTAGCTGAATTCGTTTACTACGCTCCGTGAAGTCAGGAAGGTTAGGCGAATTCCAGACTCGCGGGTTTCTGGTTGGGTGACCGGCCAGGAACCCGGGGATCTAACGGCGTCGAGCCCTTCCTTGGCCAAAGGAATAAAATGCACAGACACTGCGACGTGACGAGACTTGACAAAAATATTTACTTATTTATTTATTTATTTATTTATTTATTTATTATTTTAGTTAGTTTACGTCAAAAAACAGTTAAAACTGCGTATAACGTGCTATGGGGAAAAGTGAATTGTGTGCACATTTTCAAAATTCTGTGATCCCTACACTAAGTCATGTACTACTTAAATTTTGAAAACAGAAAAAAGAAAAAAAAAACTCCCATGTAATAAAATCTATTTTCAAGGATAAATAAGCAATAAATTTTGGCTCTTATCCATGTTGTCCTTCGGAATAATACTTCCTGCCGCGACAACATGGAAACGATAATTTGAATAATTGTATTTCCCACTGAATTCTAGAAGATGCACAGAAAATGAAGTTACATTTATGTCCAGAAGCAAAACAAGGGGCCATCTCAGCATTTGCTCAATGGATCAGGGAAACGGACGAAAAACCTGATCGAGATGGGGGTCATTGACCCGGAGGCTGTAGTACAATACTTGTTACAGGTTGTTTATACACATTTATACCGTCCAAATGGTAAATAATGCATTATGTATCATTGTTAAAATTAATATTACTTTTCTTGTGATGCTCAGTATAGTCTCTAATTGTATAGAAACAGTTATGCAGCAGAAGCGATTTCACTTGTGATTTAAACTTTTCTATCGAATTTAATCGTTTAATGTCATCTGGCAAAGTGTTGTAAAATAATGTACGTGTATTATATGTGAATTTTTTGTAATGAGCTGTTGATGCTGTCACCTGATGAATATGATTTCTACGTCGTGTGTTGTAGTAATAGACATCGGCATTTTCTGAAAATATATTCCCGCCCTTAAGCAAGTCATTTTTGACAAAAACCACTGATTCGTAAATACACAGACACGGTAATGGTAAAATTCGTAGATTAATGAAGAGAGGCTTACATGAATCACGTGGGTAGGATTTGGTTATTATTCGTGCAATTCGTTTTTGTAAAAGTCTGGGAGTCTTATTCAGTATAGTAAATTACTCAGTAACGGAGGATTACTCCAGAAGAAAGCGCTAAACGCCCAGCAAGAGTTAAGAGACGCGTTGCATCAACAACGACGCAACGAATTAAAAAACAAAACAAAAACAATTTGTACTAGAATTATATACTAATAGACTTTGAGTTTTTAATTGTGGGAATTCTGATGTTTTGTTGAAATGACCTCTTTTATTTCTTCTTCGAGTTTTTATCCAGCACTTAATTGTCTCTAGATGAAAACGTTATGGCTCGCTCGTGGCACATAGCATGGCTCAACAGCATGGCGCGCTCGTGGCACATAGCGAAGTCGCTAGCCTTTCACCACTGAGGTCCGGGTTCGATTCCTGTCGAATCTCATGTGATATTTGTTCCAACAAAACGAGTTTGGCCGCTTCACAAGGACTAGTTCAACCCCTGTGAAGTGTCCTAAACTCTACCCCTTTCCTAACTCGTTCCCAATTCTGGCCGCTGGGTAGTGACGCAGGGGCGCGTGAAGTAAGAGGCGCGTACGCGGAGATGCTACTTGGCGGTCCTCTTTGACAACTGACGAGACGAGACATCAAAATACAGCGTCCTCTGGAATAGATGTATAGATAATGGAGGATTACTCCGCGCTCAACGCTCGACCAGGGACGAAGAGACGCGTTGCGTCAATAAGTTGAATTAAGAGAGCAAAGAATAAAAAAACAACTAATTTTGCCGTAATTTGGCTCTAGCAACACCGAGCTAGTTTCGAGTAAAACTAGCTTTCTTTAAACGCGTTTAAAGCTTTAACGGAGTCTGTTTGCTAAAGCCACATACACACAACAACTTAAAGATTATGAGTATTAATAAAAATGGAATTTGATTTACAGTCATTTAAAGAACGAAATTAATATTTTTAAAATTAATGAAAAAAGTAGTTATTCGTACTAATGTTAATGACATTAACCTTTTTCCTTAAGTGTATATTGATAAAATTCCATTTTCAGTGGGAAACATGCTTCCCACTGACCCTTAAAGTGTTAAAGGGAAAGTGCGCATGTTACAAACATTATACCCGATATTTTTCAATAACAAAACAATATTAAAGAAAATTTAATATTTCAACTAGTGGTGCTACAGAATGGCACAGACTTTCTCGTAGTAAAATTTTCTAATTTCCTTGCTGTGCATTGGTTTTACGGTTTTGCCCCAACCCCGTGCCAGAACCATCTAACGCCGCCCATAGTACATTTTTTTCACAATTTCTCCGTTTCACAGTTTCCTAATTGTAGAACCGAAGTATTATTTTAAGAATATTAAAGAACGTTTACTTAAGAATATAATAGAAAGTTTGGTTGAAAAATTTGGCGTCATATTTATGAAAATTGCGTTTAAGCATTACTTTAAATGCGAAATTTGAAACTTTTTTTTACAGATAACTGTAGAGTTTTCAAAAAATTATATTGGAATGGAAAAAAATTATATGGGAGTTATTTAAAGCGTTTATACTCACAAATGCAATAACGTGTACAAATTGCTGGAAATGTGTATATTAAAGACATGAGAAATACTTCAAAAAAATTCATTTGTGTAAGTTTTGAAAAACCAAAAGAATACATCAAAATTAATTTTAGGTCATCTTAAACACTGCAATTAGCACTATCCATACGAAAAATTTGAAAAAAACATTTGGAGCCATTTTTGAGAAAATGGTGTTGGAGCATTTCTGGCAATGCAGAATTTTGAGCTTTTGTTTTCAGAAAACTTGAGAGTTTTCGAGAAATTTTATATGACATTATTTAAAGCATATGTAGTCGTAAATGCAATAATACCAACAAATCTCTGCTAATGTTATAACGACGTTAGAGGCTTGTCAAAAAATTAAATTTTAATTTTTTTACAAGGAAAGAATATGGCAAAATGACGTTGTGTCATCTAATAGAGTATATTTAGCACTATCCCTACCAAAAGTTCAAAGAAAAAATTTGGAGCCTTTCTCGAGAAAAAAATTTTTGTTATTTTTTAAAATTGCACAAATTGCACGCAACATTGCGCGAAAACTACTGGAAGTTTCAAAATAATGTACGTGACCTTAATGTCAGAGCCAATTATGGGCAACAAATTTCATTTGAAGGAAAAATCTCTATCTTTAATTTTGTAGTCGTAGAAAGATGCCGAAAAAATTAATTCTTTTGCAATTTTCGAAAATTCAGAGTTAACCGTGAAAAATGAGCTTATGCCACCTTTATAAGTGTATTTTGCTCTATTCTTACAAATAAATTAAAAATATTGGAGCTGTTTTGAGAAAATTTTGAAAATATCCGGGGGTATTCATACACATTTTCTTGACTAATGTCATGTATATCACCATTGTCCCTCTAAATGCCCATTTTATATAATGCGAGAATATTGTTACGTAAATAATAAAAAAAAATGTGGATTAACACAAAACTACTGAAAAAACCAATGCGGTTTTTGCTACTTAGGAAAAAATATTAAGGCTATCAAGAGTTAAATCATTATTACATGAATGGTTAACAGGCTTCGAAAATCTTATTATCTTAGGATGTAGAAATCCTATTATCCAACCTTTTTTTTTAAAATCCATTATGTTCCTGAAATTGCCTTTCTAATTTTTTATCTACAGAATTGCTCAAATCCCGATTGTAACGACAAGACAGACATCTCCCTCTCTCCACAACATCCTGCTCGAATTCACGAAATTCATAAAAAAATATCCGTAACCTGAAACAATCCGACGTCAAGGAGAAACCAATTTTCAAAGCCAAGTCGCAATTCGTGAGGATCGACGCGATGGGCGAAACTTGGCGCAGCCTCCGGGAGGCGGCTGCGATTGCGTCATGTTTTCCAATTCCATCCAATAATACCCCTCCGCCCTTCCCCTCCCCGCCCCTCCCTGCTTCGCAAGAAAGTCCAACTGGAAACGACGCGATGATCCTGTCTTATACCCAGAGAAACGTTTGTCTCCCAAACCCTCCAGAGTGAGTGCCACTCATCAACATCATCATCATCATCATCATTTCAGCTTTCTGTAAGCTACAGGGACTACCTTCTCTAACCTAGTACAGCTGATGGATTTTCACACCCATCATCACGAAAATTCTCCTTAAAGACCCTCACCCCACCCTCATCATTTCTCTCTCCTCAGCTCTCCTTCCTTCAACGTCTTATATTTCGAAAACATTATGCATGAAATGAATTACAGATCTCATTTTGAGGAAATATTCTTTTAAATACAGTTCTCTAGCTTAAGCCTTGTAGATATATAGTATTTTACAGTATTTTAGTTTCTCCCGACTGTACGTTCAGATGTTCGAATGCGCGATTTCGTCGCTCACGGCTAGACCACTTCCTATGCACCAATCGATACATACGAGGTGTCATTCGACGCGTCTTACTCGCCTGGTAGGGAACTGATAATTTGTTTTCGGGTCCGGCCACAAGATTCAAAGAAATTTCAAAAAACGTGTTTTTGTGTTTTGGGGCTGCGATCTTAACGAGTTTGCCGGGAATTGAATTAACGCCACCTAAATAGATATAAGTAGGCGGCGTTGATTTAACTCCAGCGCCCAAAGACATTTTTCGCTCAACACGCCATAATTTTCTTTCACGACGTTGGCAACCTGATGGTGACATCTTTAAGTGAACAAGTGAAGTTAATTTGAACGACAATTTTTTCCTTAGGCCTATTACCATATTTTTTTAAATAAATTTGCAAAACCCTACGAACACTATTGCCTTGGAACGTATAAATTTGAACATTTCATGTGAATACGGAGAAAACAAAACTGCGAGTAACGGTAGAGAATGAATGAACGTTTTTCGATCGACATCTCATTTTTACATTCTAAAGTGTACTAAATACCGACTTTCAAATGAAAGTGACCCAGAACTTATTCTTATTAAACCTAACCTAATACCTTATTCACTTAAACATACAAAAATGTTCCCTTTTAGTGTTCATATAGATTTGCATACAAAACGATTAATAGAGAAATTGCAGTGTGATCACAAATTAGACTGAGTTTATGGAGTTTTAGGGCCATATTCATAGTCTTCACTTATAGGATAAGAAAATACTTAAGCTATAAGAAGTTACTTTTGATAAGGATATGCTTATACACATTTGGTATTCATAGACGATACGTATAATAAGTACGATGCTAGCAGTACTTCGTGTGGCAACAGCGTATTGGCTGTTTCACAGCCTCTTGAATCTTGCCAGAAGCGCTCCATCAAACTGGCCGTGAACTATCTTATGCTTGCGTCCGTGAGGTAACCTAACCTACACAGTTTCTTAAATATTGCCAGTATCTTAAACAAAGACTTAAATGGTGGTGAAATCAGTAAATATCTATTAGTTAGAGGTGGTTTTAGCCACCAATGTTACCAAAAAGTGTACAACAAAAGTCTTAGTAAAACAATATTTTTTCATAAATTCTAGATCGCTTTGCATTTTTAACGGGTTTTGCGTGTGACGTAAATATTGCTTGTTGCTACAAAGAAAGATGCCACTGTAAAAATCCTTATCTTTGAAATAGTCGTCCATTTCCATTTCTTTCAAATTACGACAATTTTCAACGCATCAAGAGAGGGTTCACTTATAGCTATAAGTGAAGGCTGGACCTTCCTTATAGCTATAAGGATTTTCTTTTGTGGATGGATAAGTTGCTACTATGAATTGGAAAACGTTATAAGGAACTCCTTAAGGTTTTCCTTATTACAAGTCACGACTATGAATACGGCCCTTAATCTCTGGAAAAATAGGGGAGAAAAATATATGTGTTAAACAAATCCGGAGAAGAAAGAAATGTAGATGTAAGAGTTTTTGTCACAGAATTTTCGGAACTAATTGAAAATGATCGTATATTAGGATTAAAATTATATTAGGATAAGTACAGCAAACGGGTGATATTTGTGCATTTTTGTGCATATTAGCAAAAAGAGTAAAAAATGTAGTGGTACTAAACTTTAACTATTCGCTTCATCAATACCATCAAGTGTTTTTTTACGGCAGTTATAATTTTGAAATTGGAATATTACCAGTTCATATTCCGTATAGAGGTAACATACAAGCCCATTGGGTATTGGGAATCAGTGCTTCAATGGCAACAAGTGTTAAACATTTGTTTACTCTGTATTTAATATCTTGCGTGCTCTGTAATTTGGTAGTTGTGTAACCGCAAATTATTAAGTCAAAGCGTTTTTTGTAAGTTTCTTAAGTGTTTCGACAAACTGTCCGCTTTGAACGGAAATTGCCTTCACAATTTTATTCTAAAATGGATTTGGAAGAAATAGTTAGAATTGTAATGAAGGTAAGGCGACAGTCATGCGTGGAATATCACACAAAAGATCATAGGGAGAAAGCGGCGAAGCAGACAACTTACATGTTTAGTCAAGCTGAAGCTCTTAAGCTGGAAAGCAAGCAAGGCGAGAGGGAGGGTATCTTCTGGGCTGGGCCGGGCCGTGCCGGGCCGCGCCGCGCTGTGCTGCGTCGGGAGCGTGGACTGCGTGGCTGGTCGCCGCCTCCCCTCCGCGTCGGATCTGCGACCACACCTTCCATTACTCTCACTCGGCTCGCTAACACACACTGACTTTGCTGACAAAGGTTTTTTTCGCGTTGTATCAAGTTTATTTTCTTGTATGTTTTGTTATTCTGGTTTAATGTCGAATCTCTGTAGATGCTCTGTCCGGAAGTGTAGAGACGTATAACAACCGTATAACAACCAATGGAGGGTATGGTGAAATATTAATCTCCAAAGCAGCTGTCACAGGTTGTGTTGACTGTTTGAGATTCACATAGGCAAATAAGTCAATGTAAATATTAAGATTGTAGAATTTCTCCTTTCGAGCGTTTGTAAAATGATGTACTGTTTGGGCTCCTTTGTTTTACATCTTAACGATTGAACTCGTTTGAATTGATATAAATAATTTTACTTATTAATTCTTATCGAAGGAAACATGGAATGGTTTCAGAACTTTACTGATCCTGCATTTATAGGTGACAAAGCCCTGAGGGCATTTTCAAAATTTTCAAAAAGTGGCACCAGATTTGTTGATTAACTTTTGATATTGGATAGTGTAAAATAGCTTAAGAGAATGGTACAGGTCTAATTTTCGTTGAACTCCCGGATTTTTCGAAAATTGCAAAGGTTCAAATAGTTTTCGGCGTCTTCCTACAACTACAATTTTGAAGATAAAATGTTTTTCTTCATGAAATGTGTTCATCAAAAACAGTTCTTCAGATAAGGTGAAGTACATTTTTTGAAAATATGAATATTTCTTGCGTAATTGTGCGTGAAACATAGGCGCTTTTAAAATTATTTCAAACAATTATTTTCTCAGATACGGCTTCAAATTTTGGCTTAAATTTTCCCCCCTGTATGTAGCAAAGAACTGTAAAGATAGAGGTGATGGTCCCATTTTCGTCACACTCTGTATTTTCAATATTAAAGGAAAAAATAGAGAATTGTAAATTCGAATTTCGCGCGCTTCGTTTCAAGCGTTGCGATTTCACAAAATAGCAATACAGGTTTCAGAATTTATCGAATTCATCCCATTCATGATGGTTGTATGATGTAGATAATATTCGAATGAAAGGAAATAGATTGAAGGAAGGTAATAAATTTAACTTAGAACTAACAAACACACTTATTTACTTAAAGACGTTTTAATCGCTGATTATGGTATTAAAAAATCAAAAGCGCACTTCAATTTAATCAAAGCAGGCTTGTGCGAATTATTCTTGCTTTTTTTATTTGTTGCATCTTATAATGTATTAAGTTCTGTAAATGCTGTAACAGTAAATTTTCATCATGTTAGTTTCATTTCTAAAACTAAGAAACGAATACTATTTATAACAATCGAAATAAATGCAGATATGTACGAGAGGCGCTTCATTTGAATTGGTTGAATTCGACATTTTCAAGTTATAACTGAATATTTAGAATGGCAGAAATTACAATATGTCAATATTACGTAACTATTTCCAGTAATGCGAGGAAGGTAGTGCTGTTGTAGCACCTCTAGTTATTGTAGGGGTTCTGTTAGAGATTGGTTTGAATAAAAACGTTTGTATTGTAATTCGGCAACATTGTTTTACTTTCCACTTAATCGGAAACTTTTTCGAAATATTTGTGTTAGAATAATTGTGTGTTAAAATAAAATTTGCTATGTTGTGACGACAATCATCGTGTTCTCCGTGTCACAAAGAAAATCTCTTGGGCACACCTACCATTGCCATTGCCATTGCCATTGCCATTGCCCTCTTCCACCACTCAGCGCTGACTCGGCGCCTTAGGATACTCAACTGACAAAGTAAAGAAACATTCGACCGATTGTGAATATTTATGGACTTGTGAGTAGAATGTTTGTACCGGCAGGGGGACAAGCTTCATTTCACGCTTCAATAGGAACTTAAATGTGGTGGTTCAGAATAAAAGGCTTATGTGTACGTATAAACGTTGTAAAATACATAGTATAGAGAAAGGCTTGTAATGCTGCGGATTCATTCAACTGTGGATGCTGCAGATCAAGATTTCACCGGAAATACACGTTTTGGGAACCCCTGATACTGAAAAGCTGCTATTTAACAAATTCGTTCGTTCGTCCGGCCGTCTGTGTGTTCATCCGTCCGTCCGTCCGTCCGTCCGTCCGTCCGTCCGTCCGTCCGTCCGTCCGTCCGTCCGTCCGTCCGTCCGTCCGTCCGTCCGTCCGTCCGTCCGTCCGTCCGTCCGTCGTCCTCTTGCCTGCCCACCCCAACCACCCGCCCGCACACTCACCCGCTCACCCGCTCACCCGCTCACCCGCTCACCCGCTCACCCGCTCGCCCACTCGCCCACTCGCCCACTCGCCCACTCGCCCACTCGCCCACTCGCCCACTCGCCCACTCGCCCACTTGCCCACTCGCCCACTCGCCCACTCGCCCACTCGCCCACTCGCCCACTCGCCCACTCGCCCGCCCGCCCGTCCATTCGTCCGTCAACAACACTAGCGTCTAAACTTTTCGTAAGATGAAGAATGGGCAATATTTTTAAAAAAATATTAAAAACATGATTTTCTAACAAAATTGGTGATAAATGCACTGTATAAATACGCCATATATCTGTATCGCTTTGTTTGTTTGTTTTTTCCACAAATTACATTAATATAATTTTTTGGATGTCTCACACGTTAATATTTACATTACCGGTGGCCTGTATACATTATTGCACTTTTAAGTGGAAGTGCTTCAAATTATATTTTTAATGTTTCTCGAAAACTTATAAGTTTTCTGTGAAAACGAGCTCAAAATTAGGCATTTTCGAAAACACTCGTACGACATTTTCTCAAAAACGGCACCAAATTTTTCAACGAAAATTTGTATAAAGGGCCAAATTTTACTCTTCTTTAATATTCTTAAAGACACATCTCAGTTCTACCATTAGGGGATCAAAAATTTGAGTAAATATAAAAAAAATGTCTTTTAGACGCAATAGATAGCAGCTGAGAAGAAGGGACAAAAGAGAATATATAGTACAGACTAAAGACATTAGGAAACTAACTCGTACAAGGAAGTCTGTGCCATTATTTAGAACCACTAATTTTTTGTTACATCGGACGGTTTTCTTACATTGAGCCTGTCTAAGAAGTCTAAGAATCATCATGTCATGTTTAGAGGAAACAAGTCAATCCATTTTGTCAAAAAGCTTCAATTTTTGTTGTTTTTTTTAAAAAAAGAAGTACGTTGGCATATAAACTTTTGTTGTGAACGTCCACAAAAATGTTGAGTGCGTCGAGAAATAAAATAATAGTGCCCAAGCAAAACTGTCATTTTTATCTTGACGCATGTTGACTCGCTACTGTCGTGTGGTCAGTCGCGGAAGGCTTTGGCCCGAGCAGATGTCCGTGTGAGGTCAACTGAGAGGTCAAGCGTGAGGCGGCGTTAGTGGGCAGCTCGCAGCGCACGACAGTCCGCCTCCGCCCGGCGACCCTCTGGATCCCCGCTGCCCGCGGCGCGCGAGAATAGCCCCGCAACGCGATCGCCCCTCCCGCTCTGCGAAGCAGGTCGCGCAACTGGGGCAGAACGCGGCGGCCTTGCTCTCCCTCCCTCTGCCCTTCCAACGCTTTTGCACTTGTCAACACCGTGCTGAGCTATTGCAAGCTTGGCGGCTGGTTTATCTTTCCCTCCCTCTGCTACACTGTAGAAATGAAATTATTGGAAACACCTCAACAATACCAATCTCGATGTCGTAAAATCTGTGCTTAAGGTTCAGTTAAACTGTAACATCGCACTATATCAGGATTAAGGTCTATTTGTGTTGTTCCAACGATGATTAAGATTGGTGCAAGTTGTGGGGAGATAAACGAAAGTGTACCCGAAAATCGAGATTACTGAATTTATATACGAGAGGAAGGGTGGATGGATTAAAGAATCTCTCACTGCTAAGTGAGAAGAGTCTTTGTACGATTTTTGAGGTAAAACTTGGTAAATACGTCAGAAGTAAGATGTTGTGCCGTTCCGGAGATCTTTAAGAAATTTCAATTTTTTTTCCTCGTATGGGAGAAAGTATAGTAATACAGAGGTAGAAATAGGCGATTTTTTCACAGAAAAAACTCGCATTGTGGAGTCTTGATAACGAAAAAGTGGATAAATCTTGTTCTTATATGTAGAAAATTACTTCCTCTAACACGTTTTGCAATCAGAATCTGCGTTTTGTGGGTTCTTGATACCAAAAAATCGATTGACAGCAATACCGTTGTCTCTGTACCTCTGTGCGCCTGAGGCCAATGCTAGTTCCCAAACTGTTTTCACGATTTTCTCAAACAATAATAATCCCCCATCCATCTGTAGTAACTGAAGGACGCCCGAGTTTAAAACGGATATATTGATTTTGAGGAGGACTTTTCATGAAGCCTCAAAAACATTTTCAAAATTATCTCAAAAATGGCTCCAAACTTTTTTAATATAGTTTGTCCTCGATAGTGCAAAAGACGCTTAAAAATGATGCAGGTTCAGTTTCGTTGAAATCTCTAAATTTTCGAAAATTGCAAATGTTCAAGTTCATTTTTTCGGCATCTTAATCTACAACTACATTATTCAAGATAAGAGGTTTTCCCCTTAATTATGACTGCCCTTCAAAGAATGATCTTGGAATAAGGTCATATACAATTTTTCTTCCCGTAATTTTCCGTGAAATGTACACAATGTTTCTAACAATTATTCACGTTTCAAACATGTTTCTAAAAAAATTATTTTGTCAGAAGACGGCTCCAAAATTTATCTTCGATTTGTGTGTTCGTATGTAGCAAATGGCGGGAAAAAGTGCTTCGAGTCCCATTTTCGACAGGTGGAGGTTATTTCGTTGAAATCTTCATTTAAAGTCATTTGAGGCATTTTAACTTATAAATGCATTAGTATTTACAATTCGCTGGAAATGTGAGTATTAAGGGCATGAGAGATATTTAAAAAAATACATTTGCGTATTTTTTTGAAAAAACAAAAGAATACTCTAAAATGAACTTGATGTCATTTTAAACAATGCAACTAGCACTATGCATCGGAAAACTTCGAAGAAAAAAATTGGAGCCATTAATGAGAAAATGGCGTTTGAGGGATTCTGAAAATGCGGATTTTTGAGCTCGTTTTAACAGAATACTGTTGAGTTTTCGAGAAACTTATTCGGACATTATTTAAAGCGCATTTACTCATAAATATAATAATGTGAAAAAACCGCCGCTATTGTAAATATTGACAGAGACAAGTAAAAACAAATACAATTTTGTAATTTTTGAAAAAACAAAACAAAAGAATCTTACTAGCAATATAGCGTTTATGTCATCTTATAGAGTACATTTAGCTCTATCCCCACAAAAAGTTTAATGAAAAGAATTGGAGCCAGATTTTGACAAAATCTAGTTTTTGTTATTTTTTATTATTGCAAATATTGCACGCAACATTTAAGATCCAGTGTTTTCTCAGTGTTAACTAACTTCAACTAACATTTAAAATTATTATTCAGCATTCTTACCGAGAAAATTTGTTAAGGAAGCAAACAGGTGTTTAGAAGCATAGGTACATGTCTTTATCAGTCGTCTGCGGAAGAAGACTTAATGACTTGCTGTATCATGGATGATTCGGATGTTTATGGCTGTAGCGTACATTTTTTAAACATTTCCATATACTTGATCTTTAGGTAGAAGTGAGCATGATCATTGTTTTGTTGCTTATATATTATAGGTAGTATCATTTATGTAAGCAATATTTCATTTTTCTGAGAGTGTAATTCAGATTATTTTCCGACTTCAGCGAGGAATTTTGGGAAATATTGCAAGGTGGAAATGGAAAGAATTATCTTTACATAGTAAATAATCAGTCACAAACCGCTCGATACAAATGGAGCAAGGGCAAAGCTGAAAAGAAAGGGAAATGGCGGCTTGGGTTGCGGGCGCGGAGCGACGCCATAGTGCGGTGGGTGAAGGGGAAGGCGCAGGCGCTTCCCTTCCGGCGTAGGCGCGTATTTCGGGAGCCCCCCCCCCCCCCCAGCCATTGAATGCAAGGGCGTGGCCTTGGCGGCGCAGCGTGCGCTGGCCGACCTCCAGTCTCACCTGCCCTCCAGCCCGCGCGCGAATTCCAGTTGCTCGGCACCTCTCCCAGGCCAGACCGAATGTCTTTTTGAGCCGCCTTCGTTAAGCGGACGACGCTTTACTCACTCCTTTGGCAAACTAAACTAGAGGAACTGCGCGGTATAACGGTAATCGTTATTCGACACATACTCTGATTTGCAAAAAACGGACATGACACATTTAAAGATCGACAATTGAGGCACCAATTGCATTGAGAAAAAGACACTACATTATTAGAGGTGTATGAAATTTTCGAAAATATTTGAACTATTACAATTTTCAAAATTTCTGGGCATTAAATGAAAATCAGGGCTACATTTTTACTATCTCATATACGTACTGATATAGAGATTTTTTTCTGAAAAGAATCTCTACTAAAGAGAAACTTATGTAATTGTGCGGCAATAAACGG
The DNA here is from genome assembly GCA_011170035.1 of Teleogryllus occipitalis. Classification (NCBI taxonomy): domain Eukaryota; kingdom Metazoa; phylum Arthropoda; class Insecta; order Orthoptera; family Gryllidae; genus Teleogryllus; species Teleogryllus occipitalis. The sequence continues at coordinate 44,363 of BLKR01015624.1, forward strand.
CGATTATTCGAAAGAAAAACTCGTATTTTGGAGGCCTTATGGTGAAAAAGTGGATAAATCTTGTTTCTCTATGTAGTCAATTACTTAAAGGCATGAATAGGCAGAAGCCACGATCAGTGAGTCTTCAACACGGAAAAATTGCGGTTTCCGTCCGTCTGTCTGCCTGTCTGTTCGTCTGTGTACAACACTATCGCCTAAACGATTCGTAGAATTTTTTTCCAAAATGAATATTCTCCCAGATTCAGTTCCCATTGCCAGGACTACATATTTTTACTTAATTTTCTTTTCCGAGTAGAGCTATGTGCGTTTAGAAAGTATAAATGCGCTTAGTGTGTAAGTTCGGTTTTCATTAAAACGTGAAATTTCGAAAATGGTAAATTCGAATCCCTCACGTTTCTTTTTCTAAAGAGTGTCTGGTTGGCTAAAGAATGAAAAGGGTTCAATTTGTGAAGATTTCACTTTATCAATCCGTTATGATTAATAGTAGAAAGAGTTGTCACATCACGAGTTTCTATTAATGACATAAAATTTTCTCTATCATAAGATTTGATTAGTGGTAAAATGTTCATATTTTATGCGCAAAATATGCGAAAACTCATTGTTGTTAAATGTTGAACAAAAATAAAATTACTTCCGTCGATTGAACATACAATAACATCATTTTTATAAGGGAGATATTTAAGAAATTGCCTTGCTATAAATAAAAACAAAACTTTTTCGAGGATATAACTTTGAATGGATTAATTTTACAACAAAATCTTATATGAACTTTTTTGTAAGAAATTTTGTTTACTTTAAGTTTGTAAAGAGCATAATTTTCGGTAGGATTTATAGTTATGGAGATACACAAAAAAACGAAGAAAAAACACCTTTAAACGGCTCCTCTACTCTCAGCTGCGGGCGGGCGTGCGGGCGTTTTGCCGTCAATCGATTTTTCGGTATCAAGGAACCACAAAACGTGAATTCGTACAACTCAATGTGTTAGAGGAAGTAATTTACTATATTATATAACAGGCCGTTCTCTAGGATAGCTCAGGAGCAGCGTTCTAGCTTCCTGTGGTGTGATCTCGGGTTCGATTCCCCGCCGAGGCAAAATTGATCTAGCTTTCCTTTAAAATCTTCTCATTTTCTGTAGTTGGGTGACGAACAAAAGGTTAAGGCAGACGGAGTTAGCCAGTTACGATGAAGGCAATACGTCATGTTTGCCACATGTATCTCTTACCCCCGTAGCGTGGGAAATAAACTAGACCCAGGCATGGGGTCGCTGTTAGCTAGCCGGACAATCGACCCAAAATGCCAAATACATGCGAGGGTCATTCAAATATATACCGGAACTGCGTTTATTTGTCTCGGGTATTTATGGGGTCAGCGCGGCGTCTCCGGAAATCTGTGACGGTAAAATAGAAAAGAGATAGACTTGCCCACGGCCCTCATACTCGCATCTTGCCAGTGCAGTAACAGAATGAACAGGAAGTATCAGTGTCTGTTGCACCATGCGTAACTATAGTTTTCTCACCAAAGAAGGAGGGAAAATGAATGAAATTTTGAAGACTCAGAGCTCAGGTCATGCTTCTTTGAGTAAAAATGCAGTATTCAGTTGGGACCAGAAGTGCCAAAAATGATCGTGATAAAGCGGGAAACGTAGGCTATAAACGGCGACCGGCCACCTGCGTCAATGAAAGGCAATAGCAATTCAAGCAGTGCGTGAGCTTGTTGAAGGCGATCGCCGCAATGCTGTTGTTCATATTGCATCAGAGGTGGGTGTAAGTGTCCATACCATTGTATCGGACGCCGACTACCGGTGGCTGGCGGCGGTTGCTTCTGATGGCTGCTACCGATTCACGATGTCGTCCTGCGTGACAACACACGGTGCATACACTAGCTCTGACTCGTGATAAATTCACGGAATTGCGCTGGTTACTTCTAGCACACTTACTCCAGTGTTCGCACTTGTTCCCATGCGACTACCATATGTTTGGTTCGCAGGAGGCGGCATTAGGAGGAGAAAGATTTGAAGACGACGCCGCAGCCAAACAGTTCGTGCGCAATCTGCGACTGCGGCAGCTGTCTTTTTTCCATGAAGGAATCAAACATTTTCTTATGCGATGGAGAAAATGTATTTCTGTTGAAACAAACTATGGTGAATAGTAAGGTACTCCATTTGTATTTTTATGTATCACCAAATATGATACTCGCTCCTAAAGTCGTTCGTTTTCAAAACACATACTCGTGCAATAAAGCTTATATGCATGAGTAATGCTTTTATGCATGCAATGAACATTATGAACTAATGCCATTCGTATTAATGGATTAAATCATATTACGTACCGTTTCTTCAAATATTCGTGGTTTTGGGTAATGTTGTGGCGTGATGTGATGTGTGTGAGGGAATGGCTGGTGCTGTCGCTGCGCGCGGGTGCGCGTGGCGCAAGGCGTTTATTTTGGCCGCCCGGCGCCGCCCCCTCCTCCATCCGCCCGGCCGCGCCCACACCCACGCCCTTCCCCCACGGCCGTTCGCACGCCCACGCGTTAACACTTAATATTTGGGTACAGTCATACACTTTTGTTGCTTTTGGTTATTTTCCACTAATATAAGTGGTCTTGAGTGGAATGAACTAGTCGGGGATCAGCTTCAATGAGACACTCAATATTGCTTGCTGTGTAATCGTCGAGTAGTGAAGCAGAACTCGCCAATGCACAACTGCGTATAATAGCAGTAACATAATAATAATAATAATAATAATAATAATAATAATAATAATAATAATAATAACTAATGAATAAGAATAAGATTTGTTACTTAAGGCTTCTGTAAATCTAAGTCAGTACTTTTGTCACGGTCAGTGGAACTGTTACGAGTGATTGCTTTTGAAAATTCATTGAATTGCAGTACAAATTTCGTTCTGCTCTTGGAGACTTAAAGTAGTATTTTGGAAAGAAAGGTATTAATGCCATTTGGCATACGTATGTGAGGAACATTAAGAGCCGCCAGCTCTTTGGTGATTGAGGGCGCGTGCAGGCGGCGCGAGGCGGTGAGCCGCCTCCACAGCAAGCGATGTCCTACCCTTCCGCGCCCTTCAACAACCTCCGCGTTGTGGCGCACATACACAAAACCCCATAAATGTGGTTCTGTGGCACAGAGAATTGTTCGCAATTTACGACGCAAATTGAAAACGAGACTGCGAATTTTGTTCATTGCAACACGTTTTGCTGCAAAAAAGATAACACATTATCAGCGCGTATATATCGAACATTATGCCACTGAGGCCCTTAAAACCCAGTTTTTGTTTTTCCATAGGTGGCTCGAGCTTTCTTGTTAGAATACAATCTGCAAAATTCCTTCCACATTTTTGGAGGTATCGCTCGCTTGAGAGCCCCACTGTTGCACGAATTATCACAGATGCATAGAATTTGAAAATCCGGGTCAAATTAAATTGACGTAATAATATGAGCAATTGCATCGAAAGGGTTCAATAATTTGTTTCTTTATAAACACTGTTTAATATTACAGTTTTTAGCCATGGACAATTCCAATTTTTTTTATTTACTTAACGCACAAAACTATTAAAATCTATAAATGACTCTCGGGAGGGATCAAATTTACATTTTGTCTAGTCTTCTTACAAAGGACGGTCTCAGTAATGGATCAAGAAAAACCTAAGTAAACAAAACAGAAATCGAGATGGGAATCATCCCTCAACGATTAACCCTGGTGCTAATTGGAATTGTTTCGCCTTGTTCTGACTTTTAGAATTACACATTACAAAATATAATTAACGGATTATTATTATTATTATTATTATTATTATTATTATTATTATTATTGTTGTTGTTGTTGTTGTTGTAGAAAGATGGTTCTTTTTCAAATTTATTGGACCAAATATAATCAATCTACGATGATACGATGATACTAGGAATTAAGATGAATAATTCATGCTTTTGACAAGGCACATGCCAAATGTGCGAAACTTTAAGCAGCAATAAATGTCTTTGAATTATACATCTTAATTCCTGGTATCATCGTATCATCGTAGATTGATCCTATTTGGTCCAATAAATTTGAAAAAGAACTATCTTTCTACAATATAAAAACGGGATCAACAGGAAGATATTCAACCATTCTATTATTATTATTATTATTATTATTATTATTATTATTATTATTATTATTATTAGTAGTAGTAGTAGTAGTAGTAGTAGTAGTAGTAGTAGTAGTAGTAGTAGTATATTATTATTATTATTATTATTATTATTATTATTATTATTATTATTATTATTATTATTATTATTATTATTATTACACTTGCCTATGTAATGTTGATAAAACAGTTTAGAGCATTCCGTTCGAAAGGGGGTTCCAATATAAAGTTTCTTTTTCTCTTTTAACAAATAATTTACAAATTGCAGAATGTTCACATAGATTCAACTAGTTGGCTAATAAAAGATTAGGAAAATATTGTGCTAATTTTAGCCTTCTTCAAAACGAAGCGCACAATAAACTTTCGATGTTCCTCGCACACACACGCTTTTTAGAATCTAGTCGGAAAACGTACTTTAGAAAAGAGGAAACAAGAGTATCTGATTCTTAGCAAAAACAAACAAACAAAAAACAACTAAATATGCATGCAATTTCTATATTTTGATCTACTTTGCAGTGTGAAGGTTTAAGATAAAATTCGTCTCGTACATTAAATGTTATGAGTTCATGAATCTTCTGTAAATTATGCTGCCTTTGTATGTTTTTAAAATATCGTAGTTTTAAATGATTGTAAATCATCATCATCTCTGGCTTTACAACCCATGAAATATCAGCGCCGATCTGTTTACCTAAGGGGTTTGCACACGTGATGCGTGTTGCAACACTCCCGTTAACTCCATATCTCGATTTATTATGATTATGATCATAAATACTTTGCAAAAACTGTTCATTCATCGTAAGAAACTACATGCGCCACCGTAATATTTTATTTACTTTATTTTTAAAACCATTTTAGTAGTTAATTTATTTTCAGTTGAATTTTAAAAGTATGAAAAATATGTTAGTTCGATAAGGAGAAAACGATGTCAAAATTAGAAACAAGAATATTCTTTCTTGGAAAGCAGTGTGTAATATCGTATGATAAGTCAGTTCTTTCCTTGGTATATGAACATGAGGAGAAATGGTAGTGCGATGTTCTTATTTTCTACTTTTTTCCATTTATTTTCATTTGAAAGTATTCGTTGCTCTTCTGCCAATAAATACTACGTTTATATCTCTTGGCTGGATGTAGTTTGTTGACACCATGTTGAAACCATTTTCCCCAGCATCTTGTCCAGATATGTTTTCTTTCTTTGTGGAAATGTATAGAATATGATCGATGGCATTGGCATCCGCGGCGAGCCCTCTCCAGGAGGCGCCATGTCGAAGGGTGCGTATCATCCATCATGCCGTGGTCTCTGCGCGCACATTGGTTGATAGTATGAGGTCTATTTGCATAACTTACACGTGCTTCAAAGAAATTCTGTTGGATCAATCTGCATTCTTTTGAATCATTCTGAACTCTCAGCACATCGTGCTAAGAGCACATTCATTGCGTCCCCTGAGGCAATTTGGAAATTGAAAAAAGCGTATCGTATTTATTAAAAGAGGAAAATGGCATTACTAAACATTAATATTAACATTCTTATCTAATTGTGTTGTTTTGTTGGGTGCAAGAAGTGCCATATTTTCACTCCAAGTGACTTGACTTGTCCATTGCGCTCTGTAAGTTTCGTTATCTCCGAAGAGTGGAGTGTGGAGTCGTGTGGAATGAAATTTTGTTTATTTGTCAAGGTGCCAGAAGTGTTGTAAGGGCGGATTATGTGGAAATGACTCCTCTCTCTCTCTTTCTCTGTAGAGTGTCTCTGCCAACAAACGCGACCCATGGACTGATGGCAGCTGTTCTTTGGTTAGTGCATGGCGTGCGCGTCTTTGGTAGTGGCGCCCACGCCCTCCGCCTTTCGATGGTATTGGAGCGGGCGCGGCGCGGCGCAGCGCGGCGCAGCGCAGCGTCAGGCGGCGCGCCAAACGCCCAGCGATGGAGGGCGGCTCAAGGCGCCGCCCCGCCTCGCCCTGCCCCGCCCCGCTCCGCCCCGCCTCGCCTCGCCTCGCCCCGCGCCGCCCCGCGTCGCATACATTTCTACTGCACAATCTTTGCTCGCATTACTCAAATTGTTCACAGAATTGTCAGCCCGACCCGGAATCGAATCCGGATGCCCTGGTTTACGCTCAGTTGCTGTAACCTGAGCCACTGAGCCGGCCAATGCTTTGAACGGTTTCTTAGGCCGAATCTATTGCATGTTATATGATATTCAGTTGTCACCACCCGGTCATTCCAAAATATACAATAGTGTACTTTTATGGGTTTGATTACCGGTCGGGGTAGCAATTCTTTGAAGAATTTGAATTATAAGAGTATATTTGTTACACAGTGACAATGCTACAACATGAAAACAAATTGCTGTGCGAAACATATTTCCTCTGCAAGAAGGTGTGAGGGCGGTTCTGCTGGAACGGCTAGCCCAACCCTTGAGCGCTGCGCCTGGCCGGGGGCAGGGCGGGGCGGGGTGGGGCGGCTGCCGCTGGGTACTCACCGGGTCGCGGTGCTGGCGCGTGGCGTCGCGCGGGAGGCCGTGTGCGTCGCCGCGAGCTGCCGTCGTCTGTGCGCTGCCGCTCTGCTCTGCTCCCTCCCTCCCTCCCCCCGCCATCGGTTATTTCGGGCGCCGCTGACGCCACCCCGCACGCCGCCCACTCCCACTGCGTCGCCACCGCACGCCGCTCTTAGGCCCTTGCCTTGCTTTCTCGCCTTTCCCATTTTCTCATCTCGCGTCTCTATGCATTTATCACATCACTCTGGGACAATCACACATTTCTCTTATCCACCTTACTATTTCTTAAGGGCGATTGAAATCTCTTATTATTTTATCTTCGCCCTCTCTCTCTCTCTCACTCTCTATCTCTCTCTCTCTCCACATTCTTTCTCCCCATTCATTCTGCTCCGCCATCTCTTTCTCTGCTTTTTGTTTCTTTCAAACCAGTCTTTCGCCCTTCAATCTTATTGCCGATCCCGTCCCCATTGAGTTCTGTCGCCTGCTCTCCTGTTGCCATCTGTGTGTGTGTGTGTGTGTGTGTGTGTGTGTGTGTGTGTGTGTGTGTGTGTGTATGTGTGTGGCCTCGAGCGCCGCTGACGTCCACACGTCGTTGCCGGAACGTGGCCCCGCGCAGCGCTTCGCTTGTTCGAGTACAAAGCTCTCTCCGCCCCCGCCTCCTCCCCCGCTTAGTCTCTCAAGTGTCATCAAGGGATGTTTAAACCGCTGTTCTATCACACTTACTCGGACAATTTATTTTATTATAAAATTGAGAATAAGGTAAAAAAAATATTGATTCAAAAATAAACTGTAGTGCTATAGGATGGTGCATATTTTCTCGAGCTATGTAGTTCCATTTTATTTTGAATTGGGTCTGCATTTTCGGTTTTGCCGCATCGCTTTCCCATCGTGTCTTTTATCGGCGATCAAAGACCGTAGTATGCTTTTCCGCGGTAACTACAGCTTCCCTGACGAAATTCCCTGCGAATACATCCCTCGAGCTCCTCTAAATCACGCGGAAGTGCCTTTTGTGCCCAACTCGCTCCTATGCCTGGGGCTATGGTTGCTCGCGCCTCTTTAGGTGCTAGTACCATTGTTCTGGGTGTACAATTTCCTCTCTACATTCTTTTCCTTATGTTGTCAATCGGCCTTCTTATCTTTTTTGTTGTTACTGGTCATCAGGTTTGTGTAGAGAATGAATACGATGTCTCCTTTCGATCAGGCGTACGTTTTTCTGCTGTTCATGCTTTGATCATCGTAAGGTATTCAGATTATACCCGAACTGACTAATTGTCACATCAATGTGTCCAATATATTGAATGAATTATGATCTCTCCAGTTTGATCACAGGACAGTGTTTTTTAAGTGAATGGATCTGATAATAATATACTCCAATGGGTCCTAAGCCGCACAACTCTATAGTATATATTCTATATCAGCGTTTGCCAACTGGAGAAGTGACGTCCGAGCTGCGTTTCCCTCCGCGAGGAGGAGTTCAGAGAAGCAGTACGAGCAAAGGGGTGGGGACGGAGGGAGGGATCGGCAGCCTTGGCAGAGAGCCATTGCCTGTGTTTCAGACAACATGAGAGTCCGTTTACGCCCGTTAATTTTCATTCGATTTGGGAAGAAATGTTTCTTTTTGTAGATACCGTAACAGCTGCAAAGTGTTTAGTGTGTTCGACAGAACTGTAATATGTTAAAAAGTTCAACCTAGAGAGGCATTACGCAGTTTTGCAACCAAGAGAAACCCGCGAGATGAAAATAATTTCTGAGAATTGACAGATATCCTGCGATCATGAGATGAGTAAAAGATTTTGCAGATAGAAGATTATGGCAAAGGTTCTGAAACTCACGAGGATTTACAACATTCTCAAATAAAACGATGTATGAAATAATGAAGCCTGGAGTCCAAATTCTCCCACGTGACCTCTCCCGGGTATCTATTTGTATCTGTTATTATTAATAATTGATTCGGGACGAACCAAAATTGTTACATTATTGTATAAAATATTGTTGTATTAGAATGTTAAAACTGTCTTCTCCAAAAATGTTTTGTATTAGCAGAATGGGAGTGGAATTACTCGTATAGTACTGGTTACGATAATCAGAGTCGGATATTGCTTTCAGTTATGTAAAAATCAATGTTATATTTTTTAATTTTTCATATTTTTATTGAATTATAAACATTTGAATAATACTTACCATTTAAAAATGTATTTATCGAGTGAACCTCCCGCTCCCCACTTCACTGGACCACTGTGCGCCCGCCGACGCGTCGGGCACTTCCTTTTCCCCGCGGCTCCGTTCGGAGCAGGAGAGCAGATTTTTATGACGTCACAGAGCATTGAGTTGGCAAGCACTGCTCTTTATATTCTTCAACTATTCAAACCATGAATTATTGTATCAAGCTAATGGACTATTAAAAAAATAAGCAATTGAGTTCAAGTATATTGAAATTTTAATTCCATTAACTCAATCACTTGTCCTTATCGTTTTTGTTAGTGGTAATCCATTTATTTATTTATTTATTTAGTCAAAAACTGTATGTGACGTATGGGGGAGAAAATCATCTGCGCACGCTTTCTTGAGTTTCAGAATCCCTTCCCAACAATTTAGCTATTAATAGTTGAAGGATGAAATAATAATAATAATAATAATAATAATAATAATAATAATAATAATAATAATAATAATAATAATACATTGAAAATAAGAGTATGAAACGATACATTCGTTATTCAAATGCAGTAAATTCATTTTCTAGATTGTAGGTGGTCCTCGGAGTCATTGACTACCTAATTATGAATTTATGTGCGTAACATCATTACAGCCTGCTATTTATTCAAACCTGCGCTCTGGGTGTAAAAACCCGTGTCAGTTTCGTAAACTGACCGACTTCACACAGTTATCGGTAATGGAAAAGGGTTTTGGAATGTATAGGGGTATTATACAAGAGACAGGGGTTACCCTATCAATATCTTTATTTGACTTTAAAAAATCAATTCATTTTCTATATCTTCATCTCATCTATTTCAATCTATTTATTTTGGCCTTAAAAATTCAATTATTTTCAATTGTTTGCTGCGTACGTTTTTCATTAGTAATTTCTCCAGATCCTTCCCTCTCTCTATACATGAATCTGCATTGTCCACTGTCTCTTAAGTATTGTAATGTAGTCATCGCACTCGTAAATGCCTCTTGTCCTGTTGGAATACCTTCCTCATTTGTATTTTCTTCTTCACACTCGTTTTCTTCTGTCTTGGAATATCCTTTCAACGCGTTCACGATGTCCTTGTCAGATGGGATTGCACACGTTATCACCTGCAGTCCGAGTCGATGTAATCTTCAGGCTGGACATAATTGCCATTAATGATTTGAAGCAATTCTTTCAGTGGGTGGTCGCCTTCTTCCTTAAATTCTTCACATTCAGTGGTTAATCCAGCATGCCGGAAACAATTTTGAATTGTGTTTTTCACACTTCTCCAAGCCTCATCAACAAAACCTATTGCTTGTAGAACATTGATTTTTGTGTTTTCATATAACTTCAAGGCTTGAATGGTGCAGAGAGTCACTAGTTGCTATAATGAATTTTGAAACAGCGAATGACGCCTTGTTCCATTGGTTGAAGAAATATGGTGTTGGCAGGAAGAGAAACACCAATTAATTGTTACTGAGGTTCTCAACATGATAAGCCGGGCAGTTGTCTACCAGAAGCAGAGAATTGTTCTGGTTTTATTTTCATTTCACTATCACACTGCCAAAGTTCTTCAAAAATGGATGACGTCATCCAAGATTTTTTGTTGAACTTGTGGTTCAAGGGGATTCGTGTGATATTAACGCGCATTGGGTTTTTAAACCTCCCAATTAGCAATAGCTTTTTTCTCTCTTCTTGACGTATTGGCACATAACCACAGCATCACTCTATTTTTCGACATTTTGTCACCAAAACACATGTTCCCTTTAAATTTCAGAGTTTCGTCCGGTGTCATAAAAAAGTTCCGTCTCATCGCCGTACAATGTGTTTTGAGTTAACATGAGTTGAATAAAATAGTAGTATAAAGGCAGTAACAGCCTGCAATAAAATAATTTGATTTTTGTAATGCCACATACTAAACATTAAAACAATTACACAAAATTCCCATCCATTTTATAACACGCATCGTGTTTTTTGACGAGTTACTCAAGAAACGAAGTGCGTCTTATACATCGGCAAAACAATTAAACAATTTGAAATAATGTGTTTAAATCATGACAATAATGTGGGTTAGTTGTATCGTGTGTGTCTCCATTTGGAGTAGAGTTAGCAATTCGTAATGACTGGAAAGCTTGTCAGTTACCAATTAATGTTCATTTACCTTATCAGTTGCATTAATTACTCATCCGAATGGTTTCTAGAAAAAGCTTTCAACAGAACTGTTGGGGGAAAAGTGCAAGTGCTTGTGAAATAAACGGAAAATGCAACGAAGGCGCTATTTTGATTCGAAAGTGACCTGTTTACCTGGGCGACGTGCGAGGAAAGGAAACCGTAGGTGGCGCAGTTGCAAGTCGTTGGCTGCCAAGCGCTGCACTTGCGGGAGTTGGCTCCGCTCCGCCCCCAGCGCGTGCGGGTGCGGAACCGGGGCTGCATGTGGCGTGCGACGTAAGCTCGCTTTCCTCGGCATTCCGCACTCACAACAGCTGCGGCTACTGCATCTGCTCGCTTCCCATCAAGCAGCGTTCGTTTATTAGTATTTGAAATGTATCGAATGACTTACACCAGACTTAATAACTATGGTTTTATTGTGAACTTCCTTATATGTACTGGTACCAAAACCTTGCTAAGTTCTCAGATCTCCGGGAGAGAAGAACTATGTCCAATTCCTATTGGATGTTAATCAGAAGATGTCCATAAATGTAGCTTAGTCGCTGGATACCAACGGGACACAATCCTGTATGCGTATCTTCTGTCGTCGTAATCCCTTTAGCTTCACCAAGCGCTCACTCACTGTCGATCCACTCGATTGCCTCTTCGTGGCGCCTGTAGGCGTTGCCGTTTACCGAGACTCGCTCTCCTGGCTGCGCGTTGCTATAGCGTGTCCCGTACTAGGTGCCTCTCCAGCTGCCCTTCGAGAATGCGCGCTGTCCACGTCGCGGAGTCGGCGAATTTAAATGTTCGCTGTACATAACAGTATCTGCTGGTGGGACTTTCGGGCGTTTTCCTGCGTACATCAGTGTTTAGGAGTACAAACGGCGGGTTGGGGAGGCCGGGACGTCCGCTAGGCGAAGCGCTTTGGCAACGACTCACGTCGCCAAGATCGCTCGTATGCCGCTTTCCATAAGATACAGTGTTGCACACGTTAAGTGACTCGTGTGCGTAGGCATCGACGCGTGTCGACGCAGCTGACATCAACAGCGTGAGGTGACGCGCGTCAACTCAACGCTCGTGTGATTCAGGCCGTAATGGCAGAAAGGTGAAATGCTTCATATGTAACCTGGTTGTTAATTAAAAAAACAACAACAAAAATAATTTGCTCTAAGATCATTATAACCGCAAACACAAGGATGAATGCGGTGGCTTTCAGGGAGACAATGGTCTGGTTAGGGCAGCTCGGAAATGGTGGCGAGTTGCTTGCGGTGGCAGACCCGGCGCGCAAATTCTGCCGACATCTGAGTAAGCAAATTCAGCTCTTTCCCTCGACGCACCTGCTCTTCACATTCGAGGGGGATTTTGCGTGGCTAGCTAGAGGTCTGCAAGTGCAAGTACACCGTAAAAGATCTGCATCAAATTGTAAGCACTTGTACAATGAAAGCCAATTTTCAATCCAATATTTTAACCTTCGTTCTTGGTACCTTTCTTAACTTTGAAATCCAGAATTATATTGTGTTCGTTCACGGAAGTAATCTGCAGTGACAGTGTTTAACCATGAAGGATCTCGTGCAGAAACGGGGTGCCCCCAGTATTTAAAGTTTCGAGAAAACAAGCAAAAATAGTAAATCAGATTTGTAGGAGGATATTACACATTTTCTCTTGTAAGATTTTTATTTAATTGCGGTCAAATATTCTTGAAATAATGTTAAACAATTAGTTGAAATTTCTCCATTGTGCACGAACTCAACTAGAAATCTAACACACATATGAATTTAGTTGTTAGAACTTTGATTCAGGATAATTTGGTTACAAAATTATCAATGAAACACATATCCTTACTCAATAATTGTGTGTGCTTTACGGTGAATTAATTTAAAGAAATGATGGTTCTTTTGAATTAAAATGTGTAGAAAATCTATAACTTGTTATAGATTTTTGTGTACGCTTTATTTTTATTCTAATAAGTAATAACTTCAAAAAGAAATTGATGTTATTTTGTAAGCAACCCTTAAATGAATATCAGTAGACTTCTTTTCACAACGACCCTAACATCCCATGTTCACAAAATGCCCTAACCCTCACTCTCAGACGTTCCATCTCCTTTATGAGGCTGATAATGTAAAATGTTTATTTCGCGATATGCACGATTCGGCTTATCTCACAATGTTTTGTGGAGCAGTTCGAAGTAAATGTAATGCCTTTCAGGAGCAAAGCCCATCATGACCCTCTTGCACTTGTGTGAATGCTGGCTTACTCAGCTGTGATACTGTTGAAAAACTGCCTTATGTAAAATCTACCTCATTTCCCTGTAGTTTGCAAATTGTTCAGAATTGAGGCGCAGTTGTCTCGGTGTAGCTACCGTGTATTGGCCAGATTTGTGCACCCAGTAATCAAGTGTGTATTGTCTCTGATGATCCGTCACTACTCAACATTCGTCTGTAACGTCCAGTTTTCTCTAGAATTTATTTGTATTTATTAGTTGAAGTTATTTAATCCTGAATTGCTTGAATGAAGCCGCCCGTCTCTCAGCCCCATTTCTGAAGCTCCGTACTGAAGTGTCGAAATCGGTACTACTTTGAAGAACATGGGGAAATCTGCCAGGAGAAGGTTTGAACTTCCATGCAAAACATTCTTTGACTGTTGTGGCCGACTGAAGTGGATCATGGTATCAACTGATGTCATGCAGTGCCTCTCACCGGGAGGTTCTAGGGTGGGAATCCCTACGGTGGAAAGAATTTCGATACTAGCTAGATTCAGCCACTGTCTGCAGGAGAATTCTAGCGGGTTCTAATAGGTCCGCGGGGTCCGTGGTTTCTCCGCTCAATATCAGGCGAATGCCGGAGCAGTACCTTAACAAACAGGCTATGGACGGCGCGTGATCTTTCCTTCCTCCTTCTACCCTCAACTGTTACTTACCACACTCATTAACTTCACTACCACACACCTTTGGACACATTTTGCCACCAATACACGTTTTCCGGAGTCATTTCATACCAAAAGTCTCGTCTCATCGCCGTTAAATATGTTTTAAGGCGAATAGTCTTTACAGATTTTCAGCCACTTGGAATTTCGCCGTTGTTGCGTCGTTGCACGATTCACTGCCTTCGCTTCGCATATCTTACCAAACGCAATGTACCTCTACTTCCACCCATCCCCATCCCTCTCTTCACCCAAACTCTTGGCTTTTGTCCAGCAACTTACCCAGCGGTCCAGCTGTATTCAACACATCGGTTGAGAGCGACTTCTGAAACCCTTTGAATAGTGAACTATTGCAGTAGTGTCTGGACAACATCTCGATTAGAGGTTCGAGTTTTCATTGTTTGTAGCGTGTTTTTATTTAAAGAATTCAACACTTTGTTCTTGTTTTATAATAAACTAGCTGACCCGGCGAACTCTGTTCCGCCTTAACAGCCGGTCCCATCTTTTTCTCGCGTCGCACTCACTGTGAGAAACTGTATTATCCTTGTTGCACCCGTGATAATAAAGCAATTGCAGATTTGTGTTTTTCTCTCAAACAAAGAAGAATTTCAAAAAAAAAAAACAAACGCTTCTGCACAGAAAACTTAGGCGAAAAGGCGCGAAAACATACGAAAACGCGTGAAAACGTGCGAAAACGCATGAAAACGTGCGAAAACCCTCAAAAAGGTGCGAAAACCCGCGAAATCACGCGAAAACGTGCAAAAACGTGCGTTCTCACACAGGAACGCTGTCGAACGGGATAAACAGTATCCTATGTCCGTCTCCTGGCTCTAAGCTTCCTGCTCACCAATTTTCAGCCAAATCGGTACAGCCGTTCTTGAGTTATAAACAGTGTAACTAACACGACTTCCTTTTATATATATACTAGCTGACCCGGCGAACTCTGTTCCGCCTTAACAGCCGGTCCCATCTTTTTCTCGCGTCGCACTCACTGTGAGAAACTGTACTATCCTTGTTGCACTTGTGATAATAAAGCTATTGCAGATTTGTGTTTTTCTCTCAAACAAAGAAGAATTTCAAAAAAACGCTCTGATATTAAATAGATGATTAAAAAATCTATTACGTAGCAAAGCGTTTTTTTAAATTGATTTTTGTTTAAGAGAGAAAAACAAAGCTGTAATCATAGGGATCGGCTGTTAAAGGCAATAAAGAAGCAGATTTTGGAATTTATTAAGTTAAATTGTTTATTAGAAAATGCAAATAAAAAAATTAAGTAGATTAATCATTCATTATTTTTCGTGTATTTTGGTGCATAGGTTAAGTATATATAGGTATAACGTATGTATATAATAGGTGCAGTATATATAGATATAACGGCGAACAAAAAGCGGCTATCATTATCGCCTTCTGTTATCAGTGCGGCGTTACAACAATGGGTTACAACAGGCAACAATGACCGCCAACATGCGAAATCACGCGAATACGTGCGAAAACGGGTCGAAAACGCGTCGTTCTCACACAGGAACGCTGTCGAACGGGATAAACAGTATCCTATGTCCGTCTCCTGGCTCTAAGCTACCTGCTCACCAATTTTCAGCCAAATCGGTACAGCCGTTCTTGAGTTATAAATAGTGTAACTAACATAACTTTCTTTTATATATATAG